>JBBBDQ010029769.1:20897500-20922500 GCA_037127315.1 Ascarosepion bandense | reverse complement strand
AGATAGATAGATAGATATGAACAGACTGAGATAGATAGATAGATAGATAGATAGATAAGGAACAAACAGACTGAGACAGATAGATAGATAGATATGAAACAGACTGAGATAGATAGATAGATAGATAGATGGAATAGACTGAGATAGATAGATAGATAGATAGATATGAACAGACTGAGATAGATAGATAGATAGATAGATATGAACAGACTGAGATAGATAGATAGATAGATAGATAGATAGATAGATAGATAAGAACAGACTGAGATAGATAGATAGATAGATAGATATGAACAGACTGAGATAGATAGATAGATAGATAGATAGATAGATATGAACAGACTGAGATAGATAGATAGATAGATAGATAGATACATAGACTGAGATAGATAGATAGATAGATAGATAGATATGAACAGACTGATAGATAGATAGATAGATAGATAGATATGAACAGACTGAGATAGATAGATAGATAGATATGAACAGACTGAGATAGATAGATAGATAGATAGATATGAACAGACTGAGATAGATAGATAGATAGATAGATAGATAAAGGGATCGATAGATAGATAGATAGATAGATATGAACAGACTGAGATAGATAGATAGATAGATAGATAGAACAGACTGAGATAGATAGATAGATAGATAGATAGATATGAACAGACTGAGATAGATAGATAGATAGATAGATAGATAGATATGAACAGACTGAGATAGATAGATAGATATGAACAGACTGAGAGTAGATAGATAGATAGATAGATCGATAGATAGATATGAACAGACTGAGATAGATAGATAGATAGATAGATAGATAGATATGAACAGACTGAGATAGATAGATAGATAGATCGGTAGATAGATATGAACAGACTGAGATAGATAGATAGATCGATAGATAGATATGAACAGACTGAGATAGATAGATAGATCGATAGAGATAGATATGAACAGACTGAGATAGATAGATAGATAGATAGATATGAACAGACTGAGATAGATAGATAGATAGATAGATAGATATGAACAGACTGAGAAAGATAGCTAGATAGATAGATAGTTATGAACAGACTAGATAGATAGATAGTTATGAACAGACTGAGATAGATAGATAGATATGAACAGACTGAGATAGATAGATAGATAGATAGATATGAACAGACTGAGATAGATAGCTAGATAGATAGATAGTTATGAACAGACTAGATAGATAGATAGTTATGAACAGACCGATGATAGATAGATAGATATGAACAGACTGAGATAGATAGATAGATAGATATGAACAGACTGAGATAGATAGATAGATAGATAGATAGATAGTTATGAACAGACTGAGATAGATAGATAGTTATGAACAGACTGAGATAGATAGATAGATATGAACAGACTGAGATAGATAGTTAGATAGTTGATAGAGTTTGATATAGACATTCACATAGATTAATATTAATACACTAGATAGATAGATAGATAGATAGAGTTTGATATAAACATTAACATAGATTAATATCAACAGACTCTGATAGATAGATAGATAGATAGATAGATAGATAGATAGATAGATAGATGTGTGTGTGTGTGTGTGTGTGTGTGTGATCTTTTACGTACAGAACCCTGTGTCAGTCAGGGCACATCAGAAATGATGCAGAACCCTGAAAACAATGATTTCACCAGACGCGCCGAGTTAATGTTTGTCTTTGTCCTCAAATGGTACGAATCAACCTGTCTTGTAAATCTCTGCTTAGCTTTTAAAACACATGGGAAATTAATGTGACTCTAGCTCCCAACAGAGGGAATGAGATTTTTACATTGGAAGCGAGAATCAACGCCAGCAGATGAGCTGAAATGCCAAACACTTAGAAGGAACGGTCCACTCGACTTAACACTAATCCTAACCTAAATATTAATCTCTATCCCTAACCCTAACCCTAACCCTGCCCCACATCTAAAAATGACCGCATACAAATTAAGTATACATGTTAGCTCTCTGGTGCCCCCTATGCATGAATTTGCTCGAATCACAAGATTAGCAACTAGGTTCCACCCTTTTACTGTGAAACCAATAAAATATAAACGCAAATTCTACTCCACAGCTTCTTTTCTCGCACTTTGCGCCTGTGAAATTCCCTTCCATTTAATTGCTTCCCCGACAGCCACAATCTCCAAGAATTTAAATGGAAGGCCAATAGTCATCTCCTATCTCTCTAACCTGCACTCTCTCTCTCTCTCTCTCTCTCTCTCTGTGTGTGTGTGTCATGCTCCTTTCTCCGTCCACTCCACTCTCAGTATCTGAAACCTTCTCTTACCCACTTACTGACACGCCCTATAACCTATCACCCTTTCTCATAACTTTCCTTCTACTCCCTGCAAAACAGTGGCAGTAAAATACCTTGATTGGGGCTATATGATTATAAAAAAATGCCTATACTATTATGTGTATATAAAGTGGGGGATCAGTTTTACAT
Source organism: Ascarosepion bandense (assembly GCA_037127315.1). Lineage (NCBI taxonomy): Eukaryota > Metazoa > Mollusca > Cephalopoda > Sepiida > Sepiidae > Ascarosepion > Ascarosepion bandense. The sequence continues at coordinate 20,920,023 of JBBBDQ010029769.1, read as the reverse complement.
TACAAACAATATTTAAACTGATCCCTCACTTTATGACTACATTCATCCTTCTCTTACCCACTTCCTGACACCTCCTATAACCTGTCACTGTTTCTCATAACTTTCCTCCTATGTAACCCCCTGCGCACCAGTGGCAGTAGACGGCCTTGCTAGGGGCGATAAGAAAAATGGAAAGAAGAGTAGCTATGACGTGGAGTTTTGGTTCTATATTGTGTGTTGTTTTCTATAATAAGCACCGCAGTAACCACCCGCTCGCGAATTTGGAATTCTTTTTCGGGTCCTTTTTATATTCTTTTGTGCTTGTTACGTCCCCTGATGTGCGTTGTGGTGCAGTGGATATCGGCTCGGAACGAGATAATCGAGGAGCCGAGTTCGAATTCCTGTTGAACTCGTTGCATTCACTTACGCGCAAATACCCTTGGGAAAGGTATTAATCTGTCTATTCCTTCCAGTTATGGGTTAAATAACAGGACAGATTGGGTTCTATAGCCTTGGTCGGCAACCAGTCTACCGCAGAAAGCAATGACAACCTACTGCGGGATAATCTTCTGCCCAGTCAGTCATGTCTCTTTCGAGACATGATCACCCAAGCGTGTTTCACGTATGGCACTTAACTGACTGACTGAATATAATAGTTGAACATATGATTAAGGCTTCTACTGGGCATAAAGTGGGGGATCAGTTTTATATTGTTATGAAGCAATAAACTGATCCCCCACTTATTACTACATAATAATATAATACATATCTTCCCTTTCTAGCTATGAGTTAAATAACAGGACAGATTGGGTTCTATAGCCTTGGTTGGCAACCAGTCTACCACAGAAAGCAATGGCAACCTACTGCGGGATAATCTTCTGCCCAGTCAGTCATGTCTCTTTGGAGACATGATCGCCCAAGCGTGTTTCACCTATGACACGTAACTGACTGACGTTCTCTGCTGATGAGGCGTTGTTCTAGCAAAAGAAATTAACATCACGTATAGACAGAACAAAACTGGTTCCAGGAATACTTGGCTGAATTTCTTGGTATTCCATTGGTCAATGAACATTGGCTTGCACTGGAAATGAAATCTTTAAAAGAAATCTCTTCATCTACACCCAACACATACAGTTCAGACATGAGCTTGAATACCCAGATAAAGACTCTAGCATAGATGCTTTCACTCAGATGGATGTGATGAAAGACACTTGAAGAAGCTGTGTGTAAACCTTTTAATACTTTATTTTCTGTAAAAATCCAAGAAAAATTCTTTTTTGTTAATCTAACGCAAGAGTTCCAAGATTTATTTTGGTTGCGGCGAATTTTAGAAGAAAATAAATATATTTCGCACTTCGTAAGTTATTTAAAAAAATCTGCTTAAAAAAGGTATTTTTATATTTTACCTTATAAGGAAACTGCAAAACATTATTTCTGATTTGATGTTTATTTAGCAGATTAAGATTCTTGTCTTTTGATGTGGCAACTATATTTGTCTTTTCATGTGGCAACTATATTTGTCTTTTCATGTGGCAACTATATTTGTCTTTTCATGTGACAACTATATTTGTCTTTTCATGTGGCAACTATATTTGTCTTTTCATGTGGCAACTATATTTGTCTTTTGATGTGGCAACTATATTTGTCTTTTCATGTGGCAACTATATTTGTCTTTTCATATGGCAACTATATTTGTCTTTTGATGTAGCAACTCTATTTGTCTTTTGATGTGGCATCTATATTTGTCTTTTCATGTGGCAACAATATTTGTCTTTTGATGTGGCAACTATATTTGTCTTTTTCATGTGGCAACTATATTTGTCTTTTGATGTGGCATCTATATTTGTCTTTTGATGTAGCAACTATATTTGTCTTTTGATGTGGCAACTCTATTTGTCTTTTGATGTGGCAACTCTATTTGTCTTTTCATGTGGCAACTCTATTTGTCTTTTCATGTGGCAACTATATCTGTCTTTTGATGTGGCATCTATATTTGTCTTTTGATGTGGCAGCTCTATTTGTCTTTTGATGTGGCAACTATGTTGTCTTTTCATGTGGCAACTCTATTTGTCTTTTCATGTGGCAACTCTATTTGTCTTTTGATGTGGCAACTATATTTGTCTTTTGATGTGGCATCTATATTTGTCTTTTCATGTGGCAACTATATTTATACTGTGTAATGACTATTTGTCTTTTCATGTGGCAACTCTATTTGTCTTTTCATGTGGCAACTCTATTTGTCTTTTGATGTATGCTCTCATTGTCTTTTCATGTGGCAACTATATTTGTCTTTTCATGTGGCAACTATATTTGTCTTTTGATGTAATAATATTTGTCTTTTGATGTAACTGCATATATTTGTCTTTTCATGTGGCATCTATATTTGTCTTTTGATGTGGCAACTATATTTGTCTTTTGATGTGGCAACTCTATTTGTCTTTTCATCTTGGCAACTCTGTTTGTCTTTTCATGTGGCAACTATATCTGTCTTTTGATGTGGCATCTATATTTGTCTTTTCATGTGGCATCTATATTTGTCTTTTCATGTGGCAACTCTATTTGTCTTTTCATGTGGCAACTCTATTTGTCTTTTGATGTGGCAACTCTATTTGTCTTTTGATGTGGCATCTATATTTGTCTTTTCATGTGGCAACTCTATTTGTCTTTTGATGTGGCATCTATATTTGTCTTTTGATATTGGCAACTATGTTGTCTTTTGATGTGGCAACTCTATTTGTCTTTTGATGTGGCAACTCTATTTGTCTTTTCATGTGGCAACTATATTTGTCTTTTGATGTTGCATCTATGTTGTCTTTTCATGTGGCAACTCTATTTGTCTTTTCATGTGGCAACTATATTTGTCTTTTCATGTGGCAACTATATTTGTCTTTTCATGTGGCAACTATATTTGTCTTTTGATGTGGCAACTATGTTGTCTTTTGATGTGGCAACAATATTTGTCTTTTGATGTGGCAACTATATTTGTCTTTTCATGTGGCAACTATATTTGTCTTTTGATGTGGCATCTATATTTGTCTTTTGATGTGGCAACTCTGTTGTCTTTCATGTGGCAACTATATTTGTCTTTCGTAGCCCTCTATTTGTCTTTTGATGTGGCAACTATATTTGTCTTTTGATGTGGCAACAATATTTGTCTTTTGATGTGGCAACTATATTTGTCTTTTGATGTGGCAACTATATTTGTCTTTTCATGTGGCAACTCTATTTGTCTTTTGATGTGGCATCTATATTTGTCTTTTCATGTGGCAACTCTATTTGTCTTTTTGATGTGGCATCTATATTTGTCTTTTGATGTGGCAACTCTATTTGTCTTTTTTCGTAGCAGCAGCAACTATATCTGTCTTTTGATGTGGCATCTATATCTGTCTTTTCATGTGGCAACTATATTTGTCTTTTCATGTGGCAACTCTATTTGTCTTTTCATGTGGCATCTATATTTGTCTTTTGATGTGGCAACTCTATTTGTCTTTTCATGTGGCATCTATATTTGTCTTTTGATGTGGCAACTCTATTTGTCTTTTCATGTGGCAACTATATTTGTCTTATATTTGTACAAAAATGATCCTCAAAAAATGGTTAAGAGCAAAATCCAGGCTCTTTTTTTTATCTTGACTTTTCACTTTAAATCAGGATTTTTAAACATAAACCCGTATTTTTCATTATAAATATAAAAATTTTGTTTTAATCTTCCTCTTGTATGCAAATAACAGTGTTTCATAATTAATCTAGAAATGATTCAAAGGGGATCAAAAATTTGGTTCTATTGTGCGAACCCACTCTCAATAATAATATTCAGATTTCAAATCGAAAATATTAAAAGAAACGTTCTTGTTTTTTGTCTTTGTTTTTTGTTTTTTTTGGGTTTTTTATTTTTGTTTTTTTTTGTTGTTTTTTTTTTGTTTTTTTGTTTTGTTTTTCCAAAAAATACAAGGAAATAATTCTGGATTCATCCGGATTTTTTCTGGAAAAGAAGCACCCGTTCTTGAAAGCATATTTAGAAAAAAATTGAGATTTTGTTCAATTATATTTTTTAAAAAGTTTCAGTCGAAATTTCAATAGATAATTGTTTTTAAAAAAAGAATCTTTCTGTTCAGAAAGTATCAAGTAGGGATAATATTACGATTTTGTTGTTTTATGAAAGGTTGTACACCCCTTTTATAGAAGTCCGCATCGTTATAAATATTAACTCATTACGTCGATAGGAATTTCTTATTTTAACGAAGATTTTCTATTATGAAAGGAACGAGTTCATGTAGATTCGTGGCATTTGTTTGCAACAAAATCATTTATGATTTGAATCAAATCAACAAAATGAATAAATGTAAATAATTGTGCTGTGGTGTTGATGTAAATAAAATCGTCATTTATTTCGGTTTAGGCTTTAATTATCTTCTGTATCCACAAGCATATTTTTTTATAATCATATTTTACTGCCACAGGGGGTTACAAAAGAGAAAAAATATGAGAAAAATGACAGGTTATAGGGGGTGTCAGAAAGTAGGTAATAGAAGGCTGATTGTGGCCGTAAAGTGAGGGTCCAGTTTATATACTGAATGTAATGTACGATCGATCCCCCACTTTATATCCACATTATAATAGTACAGAACTTTTTTTTTATAATCATATCGCCCCAACCAATGCATTTTACTGCCACTGCTTTGTAGGGGATTACATAGAAGGAAAGTCATGAGAAAGAGTAACAGGTTATAGGGGGTATCAGGAAGTGGGTAAGAGAAGGATGAGAATACTGATGAGAGCGGAGTAGACGGAGAAAGGAGGATGAGAGAGAGGATGCAAGTTAGCAAGACAGGAGATGACTTTTGAATTTACATTTAAATTCTTGGAGATTGTAGCTGTCGGGGAAGCAAGTAAATGGAAGGGAATTCCACAGGCGAGAAGTGCGAGAAAAGAAGCTGAGCGAGTAGAAGTATTTTTAAAAATTATTGGTTTCATAGTAAAAGGGTGTGACCTAGTAGCTAATCTTGTTTCTCGAGTAAATTCATATATAGGGGGCACCAGTGAGCTAAGTTCATCGGAGCAGAAACCGTGAAAGTATTTGTGAAAGCGACACAGAGAAGCCATATTGGGCCGGTGACAAAATGACTGTATATCAGCTTCCAAGTCGCGATCTATATAACTTTTATTTTGCATATCACTTGTATTATCTGAGCGGGAGTTTTGCTGATTTTTGTGGTTTGCTTTGACTGCTGACATAAGTTGAAGTCATCCATCAATATAACCGACCCAAGTAAAATATGATTTTTTTCAATGTTATTGTTCGAATTATTTCAATGGAAGCTAATAGATACTATTCGAAACAATTTTTTTTTGTTTCTTTTTCTGTCTTTCAACCTTGTGCAAATTAAATGAAACAAAACGTATAATATCTTCCAAGAATCTTTCACACTTTTTGTGGTCACGTATACGTCGTCTCTCAGTGTTGTTTTTCTCTTTCGACTGCATTTTCCTGTACTTTTTCGACTGATGGATCCAGTTTGTTTCTTTGCTTTGCTGACACAATTGACAGTTGAAAGGCTGACACCAGCAATGCCCGAGATCACTCTGTAAGTTTGCCAGTGTGTTCGTACAGCGTTACAATTTTCATACGCTTCTTTAGAGTAACGTCCATCGCAGACAATGGCCGTAGAACAACTAAATGAAAGTCGAGACAATAGTGTCCGGTCGTGATAAAAATCTGATACAATCACGGATGACGCAATAATTTTCAAGGTCAAACAAGTTTCATCATACACCTCGAAAACAGATTAATATTACTGTCCTCATCCTCATTTATCCATCACACACAATGATGCATAGGGCAGCACCTTTTTGTTGCTGTTTCTGTAATAAACTGTTTTTACGGGGCAGGGTTGTTAGCCCTGCATCCAACCCTGGAGGAATAGTGAACCATTCTTGGTTCTTACGTTTACAACACCTGGTATTCCCAAATGGTCACCCATTTAAGTACTGACCAGGTTCGATGTTGCTTAACTTCTGTGATCGGACGGGAACCGGTGCATTCAACACGATATAACCGTAGACATAATATAAGTGTACACCACTGCAGATGACCTAATATGAGAGAAAGTACAAATATTTTACACCCTGTAACTACAGTGGGTCTAAAACTGACCGTATATTGAAAGAAAGAAAGAAAGAAAGAAAACTAAAGCGACTGTTTCAATTAATTTGCACAATGGTGTATTGTTATGAGAGTTTTTGAAATAATTAAAAGCTCTTCATTGAAAATATGAATAATAACGATAAAAATAAAGATGAAGGCAAAAATTATAGAAAGATACATAAGTTCTGTTAGGTTCATAGATATTACAAATTTAAATATGGCTTACATCAAAACATAGGTTCTTGTCCGATCGTCTTCTTCTATGTACCCTGTCCGATCATGGCTTTCCACGTTTCCCTATCCCTGGTGGCTCTGAGCACGCCTTCTCCTGTTATACCGTGTAACACCCATTTTGTCATCGGCTAGCTCAAGCCCATAAATCTAAAATGTAAATGTACAGAAACTAACATGGCCACAAAATGAGGGATCAGTTTATATATCGATTATAATACAGATTTGCTCCCCCACTTTATATCCACATTATAATTTTTTATAAACAGCTGGCATATATCTTCTTCTATGTGCCCTGTCCCTTCAGGACGTAGGCGATCATGGCTTTCCCTGGTGGCTCTGAGTCACGCCTTCTCCTGTTTTACCACGCAACCCTCGTTCCATCATCCACCGGATTAGGTCCTTCAAATATGTTATCTGTTACTTTCCCCTGTCTCTTTATCCCTCTATCTGGTCTGTTAGTATCAGGTTCTCCAAGCCCTCCTTTCTCATTGCATGTCCTAGGAACTTCAGCTGTCTGTTCCTGATGCGCAGTATTAATTTCCTTTTTGTTTCCATCATTTCCAAAATCTCATCATTGCTCACATGCTCGATCCATAATATGAGCAGCATCCTTATGTAGAACCACATTTTAATTGCATCAAATTTTTCCTTCATCTTTGACTATATTGTCCAGCATTCACTGCCATATTGAAGGACGGACAGCACGTAGCAATCCAGTACTCTCTTCCTTGTTTCTAGCGAAATTGTCCTGTTTCTTAATACTTTACTCAACTTCTGGAATGCTTCCTTCACCATACCAATTCACCTTCAAATCTCTGTGTCGCACTTTCCGTCTTCTGTTATAACACTTCCCAGATATTTAAATTTTTGTACCTGCTTGATTTTAGTATCCCCGACCTGTATTTGGCATATTAGGCTGCCCTTTTTACTGATGACCATGCATTCGGTTTTCTTGCAGTTTATCACCGAAGTTAAAAGAGGTCGAGTTTGGTCAGAACCTAGATGGGTGATCAGTTCGGTATATAAGATGTTTGTAGGCTTGGGTGGGGGAGTGGTGCAATGGAGTACGTCTCAGGATTAAAAATCGGAGAGCCGAATCCCAATTCCAATCAGGTTCGTCATACGCACTGATGCACAAATAACCTTAGGAAAGGTATGAATCCACCTCTTCTCTCCCAACTATAGGTTAATTAGTAGAATGTGTATGAGTAAATCACTATTATCTAAAAAGTAATTCTTAACTCTAACATTATTTTCTGCCTTTAAATAACCTGAAAGGGGTTGATAAGCAGAAAAAAAAACTAATTAAAGCTGAGCGTTCTTCTTGTTTCTAACGTTTTCATTGTAAAGCTGTAATTCACGTTTATTGTATTTATTCCCATCACAAATCTTTATATATATATATATATATATATATATATATATATATATATATATATGGGAATAACTTAAGCAAAACAAAGTATTGTAGAAAAGTAGAAGACGATTCTCTTCCTTCTGGTGAGAGAAATTGAAATGAAATCTTTCTGCTTAGCTCCCCACTGTAGGGGGGACGCTGTACCCAGGTGCTGCTTGACTGTACACAGACGAGGTCACAAAGGTACTGCTTGGCTACCCACCGAAGACGGAAGATTCTTCAAACAGAAAACTGGTCTTAAATCAAATATAATTTTTTTTTTCATTTGCATACAGTCAGTCAAGTGCCATACGTGATACACGCTTTGGGCGATCATGTCTCAAAAGAGACATGACTGACTGGGCAGAAATTATCCTGCAGTAGGTTGCCATTGCTTTCTGTGATAGACTGGTTGCTAGCCAAGGCTATAAAACCCAATCGGTCCTATTATTCAAACCATAACTCGAGGGGGGAGAGATGTATTATATTATTAAGTATTAATTAGTGGGGGATCAGTTTATAACTTCATAACAATATAAAACTGATCCCCCAGTAGAAAACTTAAACATATTTCCAACTATTATATTCAGTCAGTCACTTAAGTGCCATACGGGATACACGCTTTTAGTGATTATGTCTCGAAAGGGACATAACTGACTGGGCAGAAATTATCCCGCATTAGGTTGCCATTGCCTTCTGCGATAGACTGGTTGCCAGCCAAGGCTATAGAACATAATCTGTCCTGTCATTTATCCCATAACTGGAGGGAAGAGGCGGTTTAGTACCTTTTTTCAACGGTAATTGTGCGTAAGTTAATGCAACGAATTCAACTGGAATTCGAACTCGGTTCCCCGATTTATCGTTTCGAGTCGATATCCACTGCACCACAACACACATCCTGCATACAATCAACGCAATTCGCAACCCTAAACATCAACTCAGTAAACAATCTTCACTTTAGTATAGAATCATCATTTGCCAAAACCATGAATATAGATGAAAATAAGGCCTTTTTTTAAATTAGTTGCTTCTACATTTTTGCAGTGCAGGGCCCACATCTTAGAGCACACCAATATGTTGTGACATCTAGCTAGGAAGCCACTGATTCGGTGCCTTGCGCACGGTTAACAGAGGCTTGCTTGATCGTTTAGAGAGCGCTGAATATTTGGTATTGTCCTGTGTTAATCTAAGTATATGATCAATAGGAATACGCCGTGTGGAGATGTTGACTACTCTCCCTACTGTTGTGATGTCACCTCCTGCCACTTCTTATTCGGCACAAAACCAAGATTATGAATCGAGTGGAGTGAAAGAAGGCGTCAGAGAAACTTGAGATTCATGTTTCGGATTTTGCGTTGTAGCATTTGAGGCAAGTCATAATTCTGGAGACAAACGTGAAACTCATAAACAAACTAGAGATACGCAAGGTTTCCTCTATCCGAGACACGTAATAAGGTAGAGTTACAGTTCACTAAAAAGCTATTTTGAGCAACAAATGACAGGTTTCGGAGAGAGCCATGATCGCCAACAGTTTGAAGGGAAGACAGCACATAGAAGAAGAACTGAAAGTTCTTTTCAACTTCATATCATGTGAAAACTCGAATATAGTCGAGCAATTTACGAAGCGGATGTTACAGGTGGCACTAAATCGAAAATATGCAATCCCGTGAGAATCAAATTCACTATTCAGTCGTAATCAATCTAGCGAGACAAGAATGCTATCCATTAAATCACGTTGAAGTGTCCAATAAGGGTTTTAAAAGCGTTGCTTAGATGTAGCACAAGGACGAATGTATGGGACACCCAGTAAGGATCTAAGTCATTATTGCTGGCCATTACACCACATCAAAATGGCCAGTTCAGGTTCAATAGAGGTAACAAAGAAAATACAGTCCCATACAAAAGAATATGTCGTTTAGACAGCGTTGCATATTTGGTAATGTTTTGTGTTAATCTAAAATTATCATCAATAGGGATACGCCGTGTAGCGGTATTGACTACTCTCCCTACTGTTGTGATGTCCCCTCCTGCCACTTCTTATTAAAATACAGTCCCATATCAATGAGTACTTTAAAGAATGAGGTTTTCTTGTTTAGGGTTGTTAGATTAAAACATCTTCGTTGAACCCGAATATATTTAATCTAAAATGACATGAAAAATGGCAAAATGTGAAGGTGATATCTCTGCTATTATGTTTTTTTTTATAAACTCCACAGATTTTGTGTTTTTTTTTTCTATCAGTGGAATTTTGTTTTAAACAAGGAGGAAAATAAGTTGTGTGTAGACAGAAGCTTGATACGAAAACAGATTTCCCTACGGTCCCCTCACGGACCTTTCAATAGAGACATGCAAAAAATAAGAAAAGGTACCACAAACCAGCATGCTGCAAATAGCTTAATCATTAGCTTAAAGAGGTTAATGGCCTTACACTAACTGGACCTCTCATCGAACAACATTTCCTCTTTACATGCGATGCCCATTCAAGACGTAGGCATTCATGGATCTCCACGGTTTCCTTTCATTTTCATAAGTTTTATTTTAATATTCACTTTAATCAATTTTATTTCAATAAGGAATAATTGCCATACAGATTTTTGGAGAAGATGATAGGTTGAACTTCCTCTTTACAAATGGAATATGAAGGAAATGAAGATGAGTCAGCACTGTACACAGCTAGGCCCCACCATGCCACGTACACAGAAACCCTCATCATCTCTTTCGTATTTCATTAGTAGGACAGAAGTTGCACCTGAAGAACCTACTCCCGACAGGGCGATTCTTTAATGGTTACAATCTTCAAGTCACTTTACACCCTTAAAGCAGTTGCATTCAGCGACCCCCTACCTTGAGTGGCTCTTTGGCTTGTACTGATAGAACAATTCATTGTTATGTTAGGTTCTTCGCGGTTTTTAACTGAAAGTTTTCTTTCTCTCAAACTGGTTGCCAAGAAATTATAGAATCTATTCTAACCTGTTATTTATCCAATATATTTCACAAGCGAAATGAATTCCAGCTTTTTCCCAAAAGCAGTAGTACAAAAATGGTAAATGTTCGTTTTAATTCCCTACGCTTTTCCCCTTCAAATTTATTCAAAATAGCATTATCTCTGTGCAAATGTACATGCTGAACTCAAATCAATTGTTAGTGAAGAAACTTAACTTTTTTTTATCTAAATGTCCATAAAAAACGAACTATATCTCGCACATTTTCTCTCCCGTAACTCTCACGAAGTCATGTAATTAACTGCAGAATGACATACTACGCATGTAAACAAATTTTCGCAGAATTTTTGGCGATTTTTCTTCATTTACTGATACTTCCGGCAATGTACTTCCGGGAATGAAAGCAATGCGCTATTGTATTTCTACGCTTATTACTTTCATTAGCGGAAGAACATCGCCGGAAGTATCAGTAAAGGAAGAAAATCGACCAAAATTCCAAACAAAGTTGCTGCCTACGTAGAACATCATTCTGTAGTTAATTACATGAATTCGTGAGAGTCACGGAGGAAAAAAAGTGCAAGATATAGTTCGTTTTTTTTTATGGACTTTCAAACCAAAAAAGTAAATTTCTTCAATAACTAATTGTTGATTTGAGTTCAGCATAGAAATAATGCTATTTTGGATAAATTTGAAGGGGAGAAAAGCGAAGGGAATTAAAACGAACATTTACCAAAACAATGTAAAAACGTCCTTACCAATTTTGTCAGAATATGAGTTCATTTCTGTTATCACATGATGCTGGCGAGCATGTATGTGGAAGGTTTCTTCTTCCAATCTATTCTTGGAAACATATCTGCATATCAATTCATATGAAAACTCTTCATGGGTTTTGTCAATAATCTAAGGCATGTCTAAAGCTAAGTAGATATCTACACTCCTGTTGTTTTGTTGGAATCAGCATCCCTGAGCAGCGAACTGTGTATCAGGCGAAAGCTAATTAAAGAGATGACCTTGTTGGGCACTTTGTTGATGTAAGATTGCCAAAACAACCAAATTAAAATGATCACTGGGCAAGTAAATATCGAGCTTACAAATAAAAGAAACGCTTAGGGCTTCAGGTGGTCGCAGGAATAATAACCTGGTAGATTGCCAAAATTTAATCAGGATTGGATATGCAGTCACTGGAGAGAGAGAGGCGCTTATTTATCACAGTTAAAACGATCAGCCAGTAGACATGTGAACATGTTTGTATTTATTCGTGAATGTCAAAATGCATGCACTATGTTTTATTTCCTAGTTCAAGTTCTGGGAATCATTTTAGCTCCCAAAATAGACGACCTTTTAATGTGCAATTGTTTGTTAGAACCAGCTCGCTTAAAAAAACATGGACGACACTCCGGAAAACCTACGACTAGCTTTCAAATCTATGAGTTGTGTGAAAGGTAACGGCTTAGTTGTGAGTTCGATCCTCATATACTGTCACACTTAAGCCACGATTGGTAAATCTCAACATTAATGTGGAACCTGAGATATGAATGATTTATTTAACTTACTAACATAGTACCCGTAAAAATATCGAAATCATTTACTCGCTAATCAGATTTGTTGCGTAGATTCAGTAGAGTATACCTCAGACCAAAATGTTCCTCTATGGTCCCCTGACTTCGATACGGGTATGCGAACTTTTTTTTTAAATTCAATCATCGCTCTACGATATTTTCGTATAAGATCAATGGAGTATTTCAGCGCCATGTTTAAATTCGTATTTATCGGTTAATTTTAACAAATTTGTTTAAGGTTATAATCTTAGGTTATATCTAAAATCATTTGAAAGCATTCACCTGTACAATTGCTATATTGTGCCGACGCAAGGTAATATTTTTTTCATTTTAAATAAAGTATGTATTGTACAATTAAAAATTACTTAGCTGAACTTGTTAACAAAACCTAAAATGTAGGTCACTTAGCAAGGACAGACTTCATTATTGTATTTCAGAGAATATTGCTAACCATTGCGAAAATATTTTAAGATTTTCAAATCCATAATCGATTTTGCTGCAGAGAAGCTCATATCACTGACATCGAAGGGGGATCGTATTCTTACTAAATTAGTGAATGGTAGTCATTCTCAATTATACAAAATTGACATGCATCAATGATTAAAAGTCGATTATTGATTAAAATTAGTTGATCAATATGTACAATCATTGCTTTTATGTAGAAAAGCGTCGAATTGTATTTTTTTAATTCTTAAAATTGTTTTAATTATTTTCATTATTTAATTGTTTATTATTTTAATTATTTTTATTAAATATAACATTCTAATCTAATATGAGACTGAATATCAAAATGTTTTATAACACTTAAAAGAAATACCTAAATTTTGTTATCACATTTCAGTGGTGGTGACTATGATCGTTTTTGGTGTCTGATAATCTGTGTGATCTTCAGGGAAATTTCAGTCAAAACACTTTATTTAATCTATAGATTTCGATTGTTCTCATTACTTTGTCCATGTCGATTTATATCACGTCTTGTTCCTATAGAGATTTGGTCAGTTATTGCTCAACAAATACGTAACTGCTCCGCAATAATTCACCATGTTTACTACTGTACAGTTATTGGTCGCCATGTTTTTGCAATGCTCAATTATGGCTCAGCCTGTTTCGTACTGCTCAATTATTGACCTCTCCGTCCGGTGCTTAACTGTTATTGCTCGCACTGTTTGCCACTGCTCAGTTATTTCTCGTAAAGTTGAGTACTGCTCAGTTTCTCCTCACCCAGTTTAGTGCTGCTCATTTATTGCTCACCCAGTTTAGTAATGCCCAGTTATTGATCAACTAGTTTATTACTGTTCAGTTGTGCTTACCCAGGTTAGTACTTACCAGATATTGCTCACCCAGTTTAGTAATGCCCAACCATTGCTCATTAAGTTTAATTCTGCCTAGTTATTTCTCACCCAATTAAGTATTGCCCAGTTATATCTTACGCAGTTTAATACTGCTCGGTTAGTGCTCAGCTAGTTTAGTGTTGTTCATTTATTGCTCACCCAGTTAAGTATTGCCCAGTTATATTTCACCCAGTTTAATACTGCTCGGTTAGTGCTCAGTTAGTTTAGTGCTGTTCAGTTATTGCTCACCCAGTTAAGTATTGCCCAGTTATATCTCACCTAGGTGAGTATTGCCCAGTTATTTATCACCCAGTTTAATACTGCCCAGTTAGTGCTCAGCTAGTTTAGTGCTGTTCAGTTATTGCTCACCCAGTTAAGTATTGCCCAGTTATATCTCACCCAGGTGAGTATTGCCCAGTTATTTATCACCCAGTTTAATACTGCCCAGTTAGTGCTCAGCTAGTTTAGTGCTGATAAGTTACTGCTCACCCAGGTGACTTTAACCCAGTTATATCTCACCCAGTTTAATACTGCGCAGTTATTGCTCAGCTAGTTTAGTGTGGTTCAGTTATTGCTCATCCAGTTAAGTACTGCCTAGTTATATCTCATCCACTTTAATACTGCTCAGTTAGTGCTCAGCTAGTTTAATGTTGTTCAGTTATTGCTCACCCAGTTAAGTATTGCCCAGTTATATCTCACCCAGGTGAGTATTGCCCAGTTATTTATCACCCAGTTTAATACTGCCTAGTTAGTGCTCAGCTAGTTTAGTGCTGATAAGTTACTGCTCACCCAGGTGACTTTAACCCAGTTATATCTCACCCAGTTTAATACTGCGCAGTTATTGCTCAGCTAGTTTAGTGTGGTTCAGTTATTGCTCATCCAGTTAAGTACTGCCTAGTTATATCTCATCCACTTTAATACTGCTCAGTTAGTGCTCACCAATTGAGTACTGGTTAGTCATTGCTCAGCCCAGTTTAATATTGTTTTCTAACTGCTCATTTAGTTTAGTACTCTCCATTTGTTGCTCGCCAAGTTTAATTTTGCCCAATTAATTATAACTTACTTTAACACTTTTCAGTTATTGCTGATTCAGTTTAGTACTGTTTAGTTATTTTTCACCCAGTTTATTACTACCAAGCTATTACTCCCCTAGTTTAGTACTGTTCAATTATCGTTCATTGGATTACAAGAATTTGGGTGTGAATAATAATAATAGCTTAGTGATACAAGTCTTACTAATTAACCCATAGCTGGGGAATAAGAGGTGGATTCTTATATTTGCCAAGTGTATTTGTGAATAAGTAACCCAACCAGAATTAGAACTCTGAATGTTTGGCTAGATTTAGTGCTGACTGTTGTTCAGTCTTATCCAAGTCGCACTCCTTATACCATTTAAAAGCTCTGGAGTCCATTTACACCAAATCTTGCAAGCCTTCTCTCTGCAAACAGAGAGAATGCTTGTTAGGTTTGAGTGTGATTGAACTCTAGCTCTTTTCATCATCTTTTTCCCCTCTCATTAGAATATTCTTTTACTTTTAAGAATTAATTTCCCATAAAATAAAAACCTGAAGAGATCTGGGACGAAACCGGTTGTTTGTTTTAGTCCTTAATGTTTAATATGTCATTTAAGTTCCGCTTATTCCTTGGCACAATAAAATTTTGTACCACCAAGAATCTTTTCATATATATATATATATATGTGTGTATGTGTGTGTGTGTGTGTGTGTGTGTGTGTGTGTGTGTGTGTCAGTTAAATTTTGAAAGAGAATAATATAAAATTACCAAAAAAAGGTCACCTGAATAATTAGGAAGGAGTGATGCATTTTTGTGCAACTATTATGTTAGACCACCATTAAAAGATTTATTCTAAAATCCGACACTATTTTCCGAACAACCTACTAATTAAAGATGAAGTCTTATGTATGACAGATGAAGTTCCCTATTTTTTTAAATTATTGTCGTATTAATATACGACAATAATGTTAAAAAGACCTTTCGGGTTTTATCGCGCATCTATCATGCGTTTGTTATTTGTTTAATTATCAAAAATTAGACAAAAAATTCGATACTGGTGCATTCTTGAATGATGAAAAGAAAACGTTTTATTAAATATTTCAATCAAGAAATGATTGGATAAATACATGCGCATGCGTATTTCGTTCCCAAAGTTTCTAAGGATTCCATTTTATTCTTAATGTCTTACTACAGAAACATGGTGGAAATGTTTCTACAACGGATTCTTATGCATACAAACATGATTTCTTTAAATAATTTTCATTGCATTTTTTCTGCAAGAAAATTCCTCAAAAGGTCAGTTTTTGAAAAATAATAAACCCTTAGGAACAGAATAAAGAAATTTCTAAACATTCCTACATAGATTCAAGGAATTGGGGTGCATCGTTTTGTCATAAGTAATTAAAAGAAAATACAGATGTTGGTCTCGTTAGCTACTCTCATATAAATAAAAAAATACTTATTAAACTTGAATAAATATAATTACAGTCTCTTCTTATACGATTAAAGCTTTCATTTAATTCAGCGAAGGAAGAATAAGGTAGATGTCTAGTTTATAATGAGCAAAGTTTCACGCTTAGTTGTTTTCATTAGATCTTATTTGAAGGCTGAATGTCATTATTGAAAAGAAGCAAATCACCTTGTTTGCGTGTGACACACCTTATTACCGAAAGAAATTGAAAATATTTGTATCTATATTACAAGGAATCGGTTTCTGTCTGTGGATGTAATACTGCAACACAGCAAAAACGGCACATTGTAGCATTGCCAAGGTTAAAATGCTCTAAAGATTTCCCGTCTATTGATTTCCGGTCTAGTGATTTGTTCACTCTAATCCTGATAATCATTAATCGAATTGTCGCATGTTTGCGTGCTCAGTAAAAACTGAAATTAAATCACATCCACACTGCAAAACGAAATGATTTCTAATTGCTTGACAAAATAATAAGTCATGATAGTAGAATTTTGTTTGATATTTTGCTTCCATCTTTTTCGGGAAAAATGTTTTCTTTCAAAAGAAAAATGCAACATAATTTCACTTTTGCCATTATTCTCTGCAAAAAATACCCTTCTTTTTATTTATTTTTCTTCTTCAAAAATACTTTATTGTTAAACACTTGTTTTCTACATTTTAAACATGCATTTTCGAAAATCAGGACTCCTGCTCAAGAGACATAGGTATAAATACAAGTCAAGCTACTTTAAATGAAGTTTAGATAATTCTAGCCTTGATTCTTTTTCGTTTACAAATAATTATGGTAGAACTTGTATAAATGTTGTGAGACCTTCCCTTTCTTCTATGATAATGGACGTGACTTGAGTATACATTTCCTCCTGCCATAGAGTTATCGGAGAGACATCGGGACCGATCCGTAAGTTACCGAACGATACCGAAGTTCCATGGAGAATACAGTAGTCATAGTAGCTCTGAGCTCCACTCAATAATATTACACGGATATAATATTTCAACACGGCTTCAATTCAAGACTTATATATATAAATATATATATTGTCATCCGCAGACAGATCTGTTTCGCCGTATCACAGCTCATCAGTACGGTTAGACTCCGATTGTTTTTTTACCCAGGATTGAAACCCGACCGAAAAGGCGTCAGTCGGCGACTCTACCCCTGGGCTATGGGCGTTCGGTGGAAGTAGGGGCAGACTTTTTAGCGCATATCATTATACGCGCCCAATAGTTAGAGCGATCTAATTCATTTCACTAAATGAGCGATGCGTACATGCCAGAGTAGCTACTGTTTATCAAAGTCTACTATTTAACCAGAGTGCTCAATCAGGGTGTGAGAGCGTATATATATATATATATATATATATATATATATATATATATATTCCTTAATAATCGTATTCCTGGATAACTAACCTGCGTTCCAGTTTGTATATTTACGTTCAATATAACCTATTTTTTATCTCAAATATGTTTTGTTGTTCATTATTTTGTGTGGTTCTTCACCCGGATCCACAAAAATGAATAAGAACCGAATTGATGTCGAGCTGGATTTTCCAAAGTAAAGGAAGTTCACTGGATTATTAAGCTCTTCTAATTTTGAAAATAGCGCTTATTATAGCTGATGTCGTTAAATGGTCACTTATCAATGTTGTGATTGTGATCGATTTACCGTTAGACGATTTCAACTGTTGGGTACGATGAATTGAGAACCGTAAACTGTTCTAAATTGTAATGGACGATATCTGATACTGAGTATGAAAAACGTATTTTAAAAAAATATTCAAAAGACCTATTCAAAAAACCTGTACATAAAAAACCGAGAGAGTTAGTAATTAGGAAATAACTGGGTCAGTTTCTAAGGCAAGAGCTAGATAAATATCGCTATAAATGCGAATATTTTGATATTTGAAAATATTTATTCAAAGGAAATAACATCTTTTGGATATAAATCAAGTAAAGACTTAAGAGTAATCAAGAATCTTTACTGTCAGCAAATCGCTTGTATACGGACAGGTAACGAATTCAGCAGATATACAAAGATAGAAAGGGGCCTAAAACCTGGATGGGTCTTTTCACCGGATCTATTCAACTTGTACAGCGAGACTATTCTGAGTACCCTAGAAGTTATGCCTGGATTCGTCATCGGAGGACGCAATTTAAACAACATAAGGTACGCAGATGATACAGTGCTGATAGCGGACACAAAAAGGAAACTACAAGACCTCCTACAGAAGGTAGCTGAAGAGATTAACAAGATTTTGATTAGCTGCTGAATATTTCTATACAGGTAAGCGGTTGAAAAGATTTCCATATAAAATTGGGTAAGACGACAATCGTCAGGAACCTCTGACCTAAAGTATTACACTGGTATTTCGGATTTCGATATAAGTGTGAAGAAATGTAATACAGTTTCCATAAGATTTTTCTTTGAAGATCTCTCATCCCTCAAGCTGATCTTCAATCTATTATTTACTAGCAGTAGAGCCCGGCGTTGCTCAGGTGTAATGAAAGCTTTAAAACCAATCCATGGTCAGCCTAAAAAATATTTGTGTGAAGTTTGGTGAGAATCGGATAAAAATTGTTGATTTGTATAAAGGGCATACAGACAGATAAACAGACATACACACACAAACATCTTGCCTTTTATATATATATATATATTATCGATTTCTTGTACTATTGTAAGAACTGCAACCTTGAAACTTCTGAATATCGTTTCTTATGTCTTTATCTATGAGTGTATCAAATTTGATTCAAATCGGACCACTCCTTCTATAATCCGATTTTATCGATTTTCGATATTGTCTCTTTATTTTATATTCTCTGATAAGCTTAATGGCATTATCATTAAATGAAGAAAGAACATTACAATATTGATGAATAATTTCGGCTTACATAAGCCATTTTCAAAGATGTCAAATTACATTATTTATTATAACCACAGACCAACGATAATGACAAACTGTTTTTGTTTGCATGGAAGATATCCACGCAACAACAAACTCATGCATATAAGACGCTGGAAGCGAATGTTGCATCACAGATCACGACTGTATATATATATTTTAGTTGTACATTTTGTTTCGATTTTGAAAGAGCAATATCTCATCAGGTAGTTAATAATAATGGTAATATGATACCATCATTATTCATGTCGAAACAAAATGTACAATTTTGTAGTAGATTGTAGTTTCTACATGTTCTAAAGTATAATTAATAATAAATATTCATTTCTTTATTTTTATATTGAATACTGTTTTAAATTAAAGTTTTTAAACGTTGCAATTATTTTCTTCGTTTATTATTCACTTCTCTCTCTCTCTCTCTCTCTATATATATATATATATATATATATATATATGTGTGTGTGTGTGTGTGTGTGTGTGTGTGTGTGTGTGGCGGTCCTGAAAGAGAAAATCGGTTCAGCCGTTTCGGAGTCTATAGTAACGGACACACACACACACACACATGCACACACACAGAGACAAAATTCAATTTATAAATATCTTTATATATATATATATATATATATATATATATATATATATATATATATATATATTAAAAAAGGATTAATTCAAAGATGTTGAATGGCCATTTCGATATGATGATCCCCACAGGGAACGACACATCACCTCAGCAACAGAAAAAAAACCTTTCAGAAACTGGAGCTGTAATATTTTATTACATGGAGCTCTCTTCCTGTATCATTTTTTAATATTAAAATAAATTTTTAATATTAATTAGGATCGGGTTTTTTGGAATTTACCTTCCTGCTTTTTTCCCTTGGATTGAAGTATCTGAATTAAAATAATATATATATATATATATATATATATATATATATATATGGCGGTCCTGAAAGAGAAAATCGGTTCAGCCGTTTCGGAGTCTATAGTAACGGACACACACACACACATACACACAGACAAAATTCAATTTATAAATATCTTTATATATACATACATATATATATATATATATATATATGGCGGATCTGAAGGAGAAAATCGGTTCAGCCGTTTCGGAGTCTATAAACTGTTCTTCAGGTGTTACCTAAGGACGTCACTTAAAATTTAAAGACTCGTGTTCACTGAAAAAAAAAAGATCCTCGTGATACAAGATATGAATATAAATGTAAGCGAAACAATTTTAAATCTAATCAAAAGATATTAAAATCATTAAAACTGTTTACGCCTTTAGATAAATCAAAGATGCTGGTTTATTTCATCTAATAAAAGCGATGGTGTCTTTTAGAATAAAGAACACAATAATCTTAACGTTTTCTCCCCTATTGTCACGCGTTAAACAGTTTATTGTTCTCGGAAATAGATTTTTTAAATGTTTACTTCTTTAATCTCACTCAAAACTAGACGATTTGTTTTCATCCATTTTAATCATTAGAATTAGATTCTGCTTTTAGCACCTGGAATGTTGTGCCTTCTTAATAGACAGTTTTCTGTTTTTTCTGCGAATCTATAAATTATTTACAAGGACAAAAAATGCATAAATTTAGTTCAAAATTTATAAAAGTTTGTGACAATATATTAAAAGATGTGTAATAAATATAATTCATTTTATTTGGTCGCAATAATTAATCCTCCATTTATTTTTAAATCTCAACGTCTTGACTAAACGACAAGACGATCTATTTTAGATTTCATTTACCAGCGTTTTATATAAGTCTTATTGAATATTATTCTGTTATCATTTTTAAACAAAAATATCGAGAAAGAAATGTCGTGACAGCAGCTTCAAGGCACTAAAGAAAATCTGTTCAAGAAATATAAGTAAGAATCAGTAAATAACTTGTTACATTATTGCGAATTGATCCCCGCGTGTATAGAATTTTTTCCCCTGAAGAAAGTTGAAATACAAAACTTTGGTGGTTCAGCGACGGGAGGCTTGCGTGGGAAGTAAATGAAACATTCGATGAGGGATATTTTTCTGAAGCCATATTCGCAATGTTAGTAAATTACATTCGCAGACACTACTTTAACAAATAGAGTGATTTCAATCACTTTTAAACACTAACGTTGATTGGAAAGTCACATTGGATTCGGACAACAGATTCAGAAATCATTTTCAGAGTTTAAAAAAAGCATTCACAACCCAATTCTGTCTTTATATACGAAATAATTCAGAACACAAATCCGTAAGAGTTTCAAGCATTTTTTATTTAAACATTCACTCATTTTTCCACACTTGTTTTGAGACTTTCACTTATTTTTCAAGATGTCAAACGAAGCTGTTTTATTAG
The DNA here is from genome assembly GCA_037127315.1 of Ascarosepion bandense. Classification (NCBI taxonomy): domain Eukaryota; kingdom Metazoa; phylum Mollusca; class Cephalopoda; order Sepiida; family Sepiidae; genus Ascarosepion; species Ascarosepion bandense. The sequence goes on along the minus strand of JBBBDQ010029769.1, from coordinate 20,898,692 downwards.
TAGTAGTATTTTACCACTACTTTTACAACATTTAATTATTGTTGTTCTTTAACCCAACACTCTTAATAAATACTATATTCAATATTAGTATCATTTTATTCTTAGTTCTACTCCATATTATTATTGTATCATTTTCATTGATACACTTGACTATTAAATTCTTCATTATTACTATTGTTTTACCGGCGCGATGTGGCTTCTCTGTGACTCTTCTACAAATACTTTCATGGCTTCTGCTCCGATGAACTGAGATCATTGGTGCCGCCAAGGTATGAATTTACACGAGATACTAGATTTGCAACTAGCAGGGCAGAGGTTAATTGACACAAATATCAACTTAGTAACAACTGTCTAGATAGAAGCTAGACCTGAAAGGTCAATAAGATGCAGTAGCCAAAATTCGCCCCTAAATGCAAATCACGAAGTAGTCAGAAAATCTAATCAGTTGTGGGCTAGATTTCGACTGGACAAGTCATGATATTTCTATGCTGAAGCTCATACAGCCTATGAATGAAAAGAGGAGGTACATTTTTATAATGACGTAACTCAACCAATTCAGTCGAAGCAACTGCGGATAAAAATCATAAGCGTATATATTTTTATTCGTTAAATTAAGATGAAGATTTAAATAAGAGATTGCAGAATATGTTAAGAATACAAAATCCATCTACGCCAGGAAGAAAGAAGAAGCTGTGATAGATCAAAGAAGAAGATATCGATGCAGATTTGCAGAGAAGATAACGTTCAGTGAAGTAACAACAGAGAAGAAAATTTCAGAGACGTTTGCTCGCAGGGAATATAAAGTTCGGTTGAAGAAAAAAGTGAAGAAAATTGCAGACAAGTTTGATACGGTCGGCAAGCATTCGAATCCAAGTTTATGTAGATAAGAAAGAAGAAAGAAAGAAAAGAAAAAAGAGAGAAAAGAAAAGAAATACAAGAGAACTGAATAGATAAAGATAAGTAATTATACTTTTGGCCCTGTGTTATGATTAAGTGCCACATGCCACATTCCACATGCTCAATAATACTGTGTATATCCCATCCCATTCTTGTATTATGGGTTGATTTTATGCATTCGTATTAATTCGTCGTAATTCGATAGAGTTTGACAAATTTTAGTATTCCAACGGAGGTTATGAAATTTAATTCCAGTTGTTCGTTCAGTGGACATTCTAATTCAGAATTTATTTTT
>JBBBDQ010029769.1:20775000-20895000 GCA_037127315.1 Ascarosepion bandense | reverse complement strand
TATATGTACATATATATATACATATATATATATATATTGTATATGTACATATATATACATATATATATATGTATATGTACATATATATACATATATATATATATATGTATATGTACATATATATATACATATATATATATATATGTATATGTACATATATATATATGTACATATATATATATATACATATATATATATGTACATATATATATATACATATATATATGTATATGTACATATATATATATATACATATATATGTATGTATATGTACATATATATATATACATATATATATATATATGTATGTATATGTACATATATATATATATGTACATATATATATATACATATATATATATATATGTACATATATATATATACATATATATATGTATATGTACATATATATATATATACATATATATATATACATATATATATATATGTATGTATATGTACATATATATATATATATGTACATATATATATATATACATATACATATATATATATGTATATGTGCATATATATATATATACATATATATATATATATGTACATATAGAGAGCTGAATGATAAACGAACAAAGTAATTGCAACGTTTACAACTTTAATTTAAAACAGTATTCAATATAAAAATAAAGCAATAAATAATTATTATTAATCATACTTTAGAACATGTACAAACTACAATCTACTACAAAATTGTACATTTTGTTTCGGCATTGAACGAACAATGTCTCATCAGGTAGTGAATAGTGATGGTATCATATCACCATCATTATTAACTACCTGATGAAACATTGTTCTTTCAAAGTTGAAACAGAATGTACAACTATATATACACAGTCGTGATCTGTGATGCAACATTCGCTTCCAGCGTCTTATACGCATGAGTTTGTTGTTGCTTGGACATCTTCCATGCAAACAAAAACAGTGTGTCATTATCGTTTGTCTGTGGTTATAATATATAATGTAATTTGACATCTTTGAAAATGGTTTATGGAAGCCGAAAGCTGAGATTGGATTATTAAACATTATGCATCAATATTGTAATTTTCTTTCTTCATTTAATGATAATGCCATTAAGATTAAGAGAATATAAAAAAGTTAACATAAAATAAAGAGACAACACTTGTTTATATTATTTAATGAAACATTCATTAATAAAAATATACTGCCTAAATACACACACAAACAATATATATATATATATATATATATATACACTTATTTATAAATGGAACTTTGTCTATGTGTCTGTCTGTCTGTGTGTCCGTTACCTATAAACCGAAACGACTGAACCAATTTTCTTGAAAATTTAAACAGTTGTACTATAAGCGTCTGCAAGTGTTCTTAGCTAAGTTTTGTGTCGAGGTACCCCCGATAAATATCGAAAATCGATAATCGAAAAAATCGGGTTATAGAAGTAGTGGTCCTATTTTAATCGAATTCGTTACACTCATAGACAAGATATAAGAAACGATATTCAGAAGTTTCAAGGCCGCAGTTCTTACAATAGTGCAGAAAGTCGATAATATATATATATATATATATATATATATATATATATATATATAAAGCAAGATGTTTGTGTGTGTGTCTGTTTATCTGCCTGTATGTCTGTTTTTTTCAGCCCTTTTATTTTAGTTTGGCTCTAAGTAGATATAATTGTAGTTCTTAGTCTCAGCCATGATGCTATTTACTCAGAGGACTTATTTAGCCTTCAAAATTCAGTCTACGACGAAAAAACTTATTTGATATCGATACCAGGAAATCAAAATTTGACTTACATCCATTCATTTTTCTTTCAGTCTACGGTTTCGCTTTAACTTGAAACAACTATTGCTTTTTAGTCTTTCGTGCCAACGTCCAAAGAGTGTGAGCTCCAGGACCATGGATTAGTTTTAAAGCTTTCATTACACCTGAGCAATGCCGGGCTATAATGCTAGTATATATATATATATATATATAATGGCTGTTATTGCTTTCAGACGTATGCTAAGACGACAGTTCAGTCACATTTATACTTGTCCAATCTGTGACTTATACTGTAAATTATAATAAATGAGCTTAAGCTATTTTTCTGGGAGAGAGAGTTTATAACCTGGCGTGATCAACGGTTTTTGAATAAAAGTTGCTTTAAACCCTCGGCCTTGTGTCTCCCTGTTTGCATGGCCATCCACCTCACCAGAATAGTTCCGTCTAGCCAGTTTCAATCACAAGACATGGAACAGGTTTTCCGGCTCATTTTAATGGTTCTGTGCTTTGTGATCATTTCTCCCGACCGATAACATTGAACCCACCCCCTCCTGACAAATTGACTTTGGTTAAACTTGAACTCAGTTTTCATATGTTCAAAGAGAACACTCCAACCAATCGGCCAAGGACATATATATTTATATATATATACTATCTTCGGATAACCTAGTTGGGTAAGAATATTGGGGTTCTTGCAAAACGTATGTCATTAAGTCCATGCGAGTGCTATTTTTCAGTAAATGTTTGCATCAAAATTAGATCTATCCTGCTTTTTATGCGTAAAGACATTTTCTCCTCCCCCTTCATATTAATTCTGTTTTTTTCAAATTCAGTTGTGGATTCGGCTACTTAGATAGAACGACGCAACACTTGGATGTTAGGATTAAGCAACACGCGCCTACAAAAATAATTAATAATTTTTCTTCGTTTGGTGAAGCCATTTGAAATAAATACGGATCTTCTATTGCGGCCCATTTAATTAATAATCCGAGCTTCGCGCGTGATTTTTGTGTTGATCGGTTCTCTGTTTTGACCAGGTCACACGCGTTGTTTCATCTGAAGGTGTTGTAAACACTTTTTATGAGGTTCAGTAAACAAAGAAAATATTTCTTGCATTGTTGAGTCTCTAGCATCTTTAGGTGAAAATAATTTTTTTCTTAATCATTTCACCCCAAGTAAGGCATTCCACTGCCACTGTTGCGCAGGGGGCTACATAGGGGAAGGTAAAGAGAAGGAGTGGTTAGGAAATGTCAGAAGGAAGGTGATAGATGGGTAAGAATACTGAGGATGAGGGTTGGGCAACAAAAGAATGTTTCCCTTCTTTTGTTCATATTACCCATAAAATATGGATTTAGTTTTTCATAATTTTCGCCAATACAGTTTGGATGAGTAGCGAATGAAACCGATTAAATGGTATTTTTTTGTTTCAATCATTCGGCATGGCAAGCAAGACAAAAATTTATTTTGTTTTTATCCCCATTTTAAAATTCTGAACCACCAAGACATATTCAGATTTGTATATACGTACAAACAAAACAAATAACACATATGTATACTTTGATAACATTGGAAAAATAATCTCAAGCGTTTATACGCTGTACAATTCATATTTTCAGGGGAACTGACTTTATAAAATAAACACCAACATTTATTTTCTACTGAAGTCAGTTTCTTCGGCATATATAAATTGTTCCTCTAAATTATACTGCTCTGCTCACAGATAGAAACTGTAACTGTCTCTGCAACGTTTTTTTCTGGTAAACTTTTGTTCAAATTGATTTACCTTTGGGTCCTCGATTACAATTTATGCGTTTTTCTATATTTCTCGATACATGTGGGATTTAATGCATAATTGCATAATTTTTCGCTCTCTAACGACAAAGAACAGTTAAGCAGTATTGAGTGAGATCACATTGAAGCAGGCAAAGTACAACGGGTTGATGTAGAATCGATTCTTCGGCGCTGTTCAATGACCCCTCAAACGTTGTTGAGTCATGCCATTTCGATAGCTATCTACAACTCCCTGACAGGAGTAGAGCTATTCGAACAAATACTCTTTTCCATTCGCGTTCGACCGGTTTCGTGTCAAGCGAATTTGGTGGTAGCGTCATTCGCTTGAATTCTCTTGAATACTTCCAACACCAATTTTGGGCAACCGATGACATGATGGACTATCCCTAAGGATTAACCTATTCTTGTTTAGTTACTTGAATTTCAAGAATAGATGGAAATAAAACAGTATACGATAGCTGGCTCCGGTTAAAAACGTGTTTAGCTAGATTAAGACACCTGATAAATGCAACATGAACAGATTCTACAGTATTATGGAACTGCCACCAGCCTTCATGGTGTTTTGTTGATGCGATTAATGGCCTCATTGGTAGTAATGTATTATATCAAGGATACCTGATTTTCCATCTGCTGACACCCACGACCATACTCCGTCCGATAATTCACGCTGATTCGCCATAGCTGGTGTTTGCACTGACTCAGCAGATGTAACAGAACAGCTGATATTGATCAGGTCTTTTCTATGACTTCAAGGTGGTGATACCTACCATTGCCTTAATATGTAGTTACCTCAAGGGAATTCCACAGGCGGGAAGTGCGAGAAAAGAAGCTGTTGTAGTAGAATTTATATTACATTTTCTTGGTTTCGCAGTAAAATGGTTGGACCTAGTTGCTGATCTTGTGGCTCGGATAAATTCATACATAAGGGGCACCAGTGAGCTAGGTTAATGGTCTCATTGGTAGTAATGTATTATATCAAGGATACCTGATTTTCCATCTGCTGACACCCACGACTATACTCCGTCCGATAATTCGCGCTGACTTGCCATAGCTGGTGTTTGCACTGACTCAGCAGGTGTAACAGAACAGCTGATATTGATCTGGTCTTTTCTATGACTTCAAGGTGGTGATACCTACCATTGCCTTAATATGTATTAACTCAAGAGTTTTAGTGTATAATATTAATTCTTGATCACAAACATTAAGACAATTTTTTAATCATTTCACCCCAAGCAAGGCAGTTTTATTGCCACTGTTGCGCAGGGGGTTACATATGGAAAAATGATGAGAAAGAGGGGCAGGCTATAGGGGGTGTCAGAAAGAGGGTAATAGAAGGATGAGAATACTGGTGTGATGGGGGTGAAGTGAATGAAGAAAAGTATTTAAGAGAAAGGATGCGAGTCAGTGGTTATTTACATATAAATTCTTAGAGATTGTTGCTGTTGGGTAAGCAAGTATACGGAAGGGAATTCCACAGGCGGGAAGCGCGAGAAAAGAAGCTGTTGTAGTAGAATTTACATTACATTTTCTTGATTTCACAGCAAAATGGTTGGACCTAGTTACTGATCTTGTGGCTCGGATAAATTCATACATAAGGGGCACCAGTGAGCTAAGTTCATCGGAGTAGAAGCCGTGAAAGCATTTGTAGAAGAAACACAGGGAAGTCACACCACGCCGGTGAGAGAGCTACTGCAGCCGAGCTGCCAAGTTGGAATCGATCACATTACAACAGATTCTCCGAAAAAAGGACAATATATTTTTCTTAAATGTCTTGTAATCTGAATGAGCCAATGCGTAATTGAAGTCCTTTTGACCACCTCATTCAGGAGAGTTAGACAATTTCAAACTTTTTTCTTGCTTGTCTTTTATATCAAGGATCTTCATTATGACTCCAGTATCCAGACCAAAAATGTCAGTTTTTCTTTTTATCGCTTTCTCTATGTTATTGGTCCTGGACATGACGGTAAACTGCATCCGGCAGCAAGGCCTCTAATTGTGAGGTTGTGAGGAGGATGGAACCCCCTCTTAATTGCTGTTGTTCTCAGGTCCACCCTGACCCGGAGTGGTAGCACCTGTTAGGTTCCCAGCTATGGGCAAATAGTTAACCCCCAAACTGGGGTCAAAACACTATGAAAGCATAAAGATACACTTTTATAGAAATATATGTATATATAAATAGACTTTTATATAAATATGTACATAAAAATAGACTTTTATGGAAATATATACATAAAAATAGACTTTTATAGAAATATATACATAAAAACAGACTTTTTATGAAAATATATACATTTTTGAGGAAAAGAAATTGTTACCATGACACATATTTGAAGGAAAAAAATTCTCAGCAAAACATTTTTTAATACAAAACTAGAAGATATTTTCAGTTTTCTAAAATAAAGAATAAAAACAAAAAATGTTCATTAAAATCTGACTAAATCAACCTTCTCACTATAACCGAACATAAAAAAATACCGGCATTAAATAACCCACAGAGGTGTTGATATGCCGTTAAACCAAACACAAACTCAAACTCAAAACTCTATATTATTTTATTACTCTTTCTCTCTTACTTTCTTATTTCTTCTTTTTGTTCTTTATCTTTTCTTCTCTCTTATATATCCGTCTTTCTTTTCTTCTTTGTCTTTCCTTTTCTTTTTTCTACTCCCTCTTTGTTTTCTTCACTTTATTTAATTTCCCTTTTTCTCTATTATTGTTTTCTTTGATATCTCTCTCTGTCTCTCTCTCTCTCTCTTTCATTTATTTTCTTTTCTTTCTGTCTTATCGCTATCTTTAATTTCTACTCTCTCTTTCTCACGCTCTCTCTGTCTGTCTTTCTTTTCTTTTCTCTATCTCCTTTTCCATTTCGCTTCTTCTTTCGTGACAAACAACACAAATTCATGACCTCTCAAAAACGCCACAGTCCACATCGAAAAAAGAAATTACTAAACCAACTAGCAAGGTGTGTGTTGCCCCAAATTGTGGCTTGATACAAGTCAATATTTACACAATACAACACGTAGACGACTGAATATACAGAGAGAGTCTATTAAATACGTCAGTGCAAAGCCGTTTAATTTCGCAAGACACTTGATTAAATAAATGTAATTTAATACATCAACAACCAATGACAATCTAGAGAAATCTCTTGAACTAATATTATTTCTAAATATACTAGGAAAATAATGACTTTCTTCAAAGGGCGAAAAATAACTAAATTGGGAAAAATAATAGTAAAAAAAGTATCCGTAATCGAATTATTGACATTTTCCCTTAATAAATGTATAAACATTGGAAACAAATCGATTTGTCAAAAGTCGATGTACGTGCTCCTTTAAAATATTCGAATAATTCAATTTTTATGAGTAAGCAAGCATACTTTTAAAAAGTTCCTCTAAAGAATAACAGCAAATTATTATTAATTATATACTACGATATATTGTTTATGTTTTATCGATTATGAAAGGCGTTTGACAAAATACGCCACAAAGAATTGATGGAGATGCTCGGCAGCCTAGACATATTTGGGGAAAAAACCTAAGAGTAATCAAGAATCTCTACTGACAGCAAATTGCCTGCATACAGACAGGTGACGAATTCAGCATATATACAAAGATAGAAAAGGGTGTAAGACAAAGATGTTTCTTTTCACCGGATCTGTTCAACTTGTAAAACGAGACTATTCTGAGGACCCTAGAAGTTATGCCTGGATTCGTCCTCGGAGGCCACAATTTAAACAACATAAGGTACGCAGATTATACAGTGCTGATAGCAGACACAGAAAGGAAAAGACAAGACCTCCTACAGAAGGTAGCTGAAGCGCCTGTCAAGAAAGGAATACAGATAAACTGCAAGAAAACTGAATGCATGGTCATCATCAAAAAGGGCAACCCAAAATGCCAAATACAGGTGGGGGATACTAAAATCAAGCAAGTACAAAAATTTAAATACCTAGGAAGTGTTATACCAGAAGACGGAAAGTGCAACACAGAGATCCGAAGGCGAATTGGCATGGCGAAGGAAGCATTCCAGAAATTGAGTAAAGTATTAAGAAACAGGACAATTTCGCTAAAAGCAAAGAAGAGGGTACTGGATTGCTATGTGATGTCAGTTCTTCAATATGGCAGTGAATGCTGGAAAATATCATCGAGAATGAAGGAAAAATTTGAAGCAACTGAAATGTGGTTCTACAGAAGGATGCTGCGAATTTCATGGATCGAGCATGTGAGCAATAATGAGGTTTTGGAAATGATGGCAACAAAAAGAAAAGAGACAACTGAAGTTCCTGGGACATGCAATGAGGAAGGAGAGCTTGAAGAATCTGATACTAACAGGCCAGATAGAGGGAAAAGAGAGGAAAGCAGCGGATAACATATTTGAAGGATCTAATCAGGGGGATGACGGAATGAGGGTCGCATGGTGTAACAGGAGAAGGCGTGCTCAGAGCCACCAGAGATAGGGAAACGTGGAAAGCCATGTTCGCTTACGTCCTGAAGGAACAGGGCACATAGAAGAAGAACAAGATGAAGAATAGACTTGAGGTAACAGAAATGTGGTTCTACAGAAGGAATCAGAGAATACTATTTATTCATCGAAAGTATGATTAACGATGAAGTTTCAAGGACAGTAGAAACAAAAATTGTTTTCTTCAATCAGAAGAGATAGCTGAAATTTCTTTGAAATATGATGAGGAAAGAAGGCTTGGAGAATTTGACACTAATACACCATATTGAAGAAAGGAGGGACAAATGAAAACAGTGAATACAATAAAACTTTGTAAATGGATGGCAACTAGAAAAAATGGTGAAAAGAAAAACATTTAGTATTGTAATATAACAATCTGGTCCCACCCGAGAGAAGGCTGATGCAAGCGGGGTTGTTTTCCGGTCGTTGAAAGGAACGGATGTTTGTTTGACCTTATTTCCGGCAGTAGCGGAAATGGCTACAAGAGGCAAACAGAACAGGTGTCTCTGAGAATTACGTGGGCGTGCGTGGGCGAGGCAAAAATCGGAAGTCCCGGTTTGGAGATTATAAAAAGACCTCGGCGCACGGATTTCACCAGACAGAGACAGAGGCAGACGAGAGAGCCAGACCAGACCAGAGGAGCAACAGATACGACGACCCCCCCCGTCAACCCTTAGAAGCGCGCTCTCTCACTCTCTGTTCCCTAGGCTACACGGTTCATCGTCATTAATAAAAATAACTGTATATTTTTATATATATGCGTGTTTGTTGTTTGTCGATATATAACAAACATCTTTTTGGTGCTAGTGACTTGCTGTTTTGAGACAACAAAACAGATAGATACGAGCTGGTTACCACGGCAACGATTGAAAATTCAACGGACTTAAAACTACCAGATAGAAAGAAAAAAAGAAGACGAAAATATATAGCAGCCGCACGATTATAAAACATCAGCCAAGGTAGGTGACTCTTTGATTTGATAGTGTGTGTGTTTTCTGCTCGTGTTATAAGTCCAGTTAGAAAAAAAAATGGAACAGCGTGTTTTGCCGATCTGGCCCTAGAGTTGAAAAATGGATTGTTCGGTAGAACGGAGGGGGTTAGGACTACATGTAGAGAGTAGCGCATAGGTTTGGGGTTGACGGGGGTGTTAAAGTTGACGGGACGATTGGAGTTGAGATATTTACCTATCTGTAAGTACAAAACATCTGAGTTAATGATTTATTTTTTTGTTAATATTTTACCATATATGTGAAGTGAGTTTACTGGTATGTTGCTTAATTAATCTTACTTTTATTGAGTAAGTGAAATGTAAAATCATGTAAAGGAAGTTTCTTCTACTCTTTAAAGTGGATAATTGGATTAACTTGTTGATAACAATGTTTTCGTTGGGTTGTGCAGTGTTAGGTTTTTTTTTTTGATTTCTTTTTCAATGACTGTACACTACAAAATGATTTACATTTCTATGGTTGTGAATTATGCTTTTGTGCAGGTTCCCATCAATTCAACATCCTCTGTGAATTTTCATTTATGTGACTTGGGAAATATCTTTTGAAGATATATTAATTTCTGAAAACTAGTAAATACCTTGGAACAGATAGATATAGAGAGATTTAGTGAAGGATGTGAGGAACTCCCGAGGAGGTTGACGATAGGGGTCATTGCTGGCGTGGTCGGCGTAATAATAATCCTTGGAATAATAGCCAGGAAGCGGATTTTTAAGTGTAAAAGAAGCAACAGTGCTTCGGAAAAGGAAAGGGAGTTATCCGTTGTGAATAGTACTCCGGGGTCAACGGGTGTTCAACACTCAAATGCCTCTGCGTTAAACAGAGAGATGTCAACAAATCAGATATGCTTGGTTTCGAATCCAGAGGAAGTAGTTCAAGGAATGGGAAGCATCGTACAAACTAAGGAACTACGAGTCACGGGTCCATTTTTTTTTAGACTAAATTAATATCCTCCACAAGTAAATTGCATGCGGATTAACGTTGGAATCAGGGTAATTTTCTTCATTTTCTATTGAACATTTCTCGGTCAGACTATGAATGATATGTACGGCAGATAATGGCCATTTTTCTGTGTTCAAACATAGTATGTTTGAAATTAAATTAAATTAAATGAAGTTACATGTGTAACAATAAACTCGAGCAGAAGCACGCATGGTGTTGGTCAAAGGTCATTTACTCGATGTTAGTTTGGAAACTGGGGCGCGATTACCGCCTATAATCATGTGGTTATGCATCGAGGAGTCTACGCTTATGGACAGAGTCGAGAAAGAAAATGAACATTTTTAAGAACTTTGCCCAATTCTGTGAAAATGGATATTAAAAAAAAAAAAAAAAGAACAATGAAACATCGAGCTGGTAGAACAATTTTCAAGATGGACACGAACATTGTTGGGTTGCCGATGTAGGCTCCCCTATATATATATATTTTTTTTGTTTTTGTTGTTTTTTTTTGTTTCGGCATGCACATGTTTTGTTGTTTTAGCGTGCACATGTTTTATACAATTGTCGGGCTTGTGTGGCATGGGGAGGAGAGTGAGGGTGTTGCGCTTAAAATGTTCTTAGGCGAACATTTTGGAAAATGGGTGGGCGAGGAATGTAATATAACAATCTGGTCCCACCCGAGAGAAGGCTGATGCAAGCGGGGTTGTTTTCCGGTCGTTGAAAGGAACGGATGTTTGTTTGACCTTATTTCCGGCAGTAGCGGAAATGGCTACAAGAGGCAAACAGAACAGGTGTCTCTGAGAATTACGTGGGCGTGCGTGGGCGAGGTAAAAATCGGAAGCCCCGGTTTGGAGATTATAAAAAGACCTCGGCGCACGGATTTCACCAGACAGAGACAGAGGCAGACGAGAGAGCCAGACCAGACCAGAGGAGCAACAGATACGACGACCCCCCCCCCGTCAACCCTTAGAAGCGCGCTCTCTCACTCTCTGTTCCCTAGGCTACACGGTTCATCGTCATTAATAAAAATAACTGTATATTTTTATATATATGCGTGTTTGTTGTTTGTCGATATATAACAGTATGAATAGAAAATAGTGGAGGAAAATTGACCAACATTTTTTTAGATTACTATCAGTTAGAAAGAAGTTTTACTGTGGTCTTTTGCAGTTCGGCCACAATCATTACAAACAGTATTTACTTCATTTTTACATTCTTGCAATTCACACAAGTATAATAAGTAAAAGCGGAACGTGTTTCTCGTCCAGTCAGTTAAGTGCCATGCGTGATACACGTTTGGGCGATCATGTGTCGAAAGAGACATGACTGACTGGGCAGAAGATTATCCCGCAGTAGGTTGTCATTACTTCCTGCGGAAGATTGGTTGCCAGCCAAGGCTATAGAACCCAATCTGTCCAGCCATTTAACTCTTAGCTGGAGAAAGAAGAGATAGATCATATTATATTATTATATTAAGTATAATTTGTGTGGGGTCGGTTTATTACTTCATAACAATATAAAACTGATCCCCCACTATATGCCCAGTAAAAGCCTTAATGTTTCTAACTATTATATTCAGTCAGTCAGTTAAGTGCCATACGTGAAACACGCTTGGGCGATCATATCTCGAAAGAGACATAACTGACTGGGCAGAAGATTATCCCGCAGTATATTAACATAGCTTTCTAGTTGCCAGCCAAGGCTATAGAACCCAATCTGTCCTGTTATTTAACTCAGAGCTGGAGGGAAAAGAGATAGATTAAATTACATTGTTATATAAAGTATAATTAGTAGGGGATCAGTTTATTACTTCATAACAACAGAAAACCGATCCTCCACTTTATACCCAGTAGAAGTTCTACATATGATTCCAAATATTCAGTCAGTCAGTTAAGTGCCATATGTGATACACGTTTAGACGATCATGTCTCGAAAGAGACGGACTGGGCAGAAGATTATCTCGCAGTAGGTTGTCATTACTTTCTGCTGTAGACTGGTTGCCAGCCAAGGCTACAGAACCGAATCAGTCCTTTTATTTAACCTATAACTGGAGAAGGAAACGGATTAATACCTTTTCCAAGAGTATTTGTGCATAAGTAAATGCGAGGAATTCAACTGGAATTCGAAATCAGCTCCCGGATTTGTTGTTCCGAGTCGATATCCACTGCACTACAACGCACGCTTCTCGTTACTTACTAGAAAAATACAGAAAGCTACTTGTCTTATAATGAAAATCTGACTCGCAACTTTTTAAATATTAAGGAAAATCATTTAGTAAGCGTTTAAGGCTCTCACAGTTATTAACAAAGGATTATGGACTCCTTTGGGTGTGGATTTTTTTTACGCTATCATCGACAACCATTAACAACCGCCGAAGCGACAAGCTGTCTGCATTTTCTACTTCATGTTCTCTGCTGTTGTTTAAACTATCGGTCCGAACTTAGCATCTCAATTTCAGTTCTTTTCTCAAACAATTTTTAAGTGGATAATTCTAAATGAAAATAGAATGATTCTTTTGTGAATATTATTTACAAAATTTTACAAGGCATAGAAGCAAAGATGAACTCGTCCGAATTACCCTAAATTTTCTATTCTTTCATTGATGAAACTGCAATATAGGTAATTATTCAATATTTATAATGTTATTGTGCAGTATTAACATAACAAACATTCTATTTTCATTTACAATTATTCACTTGGCAATAAATACTAAAAAATAGTATGAAATACATTTTTTTTTAAAAACTGGGGTGGCCTAATAATTATGGCCGGTAGTGTACATTTCGAAGGCAGTTGACATGGACGGCTGCCATACAACCTCATCCCACCCCGTGTTGTGGCATTTGTAGGAATGTCATCTTCATTATCATGTCTTTTCTCTCGAGTAGGTTCAAGAAGGTTAATGAACATTGTTGTTAATGGCCAGTACTTTAACACCCATGAGATCAATTTAGGCGTTCCTCAAAAGAGTAGAATCAATGAGAGATAGTCTCATTGGTTCTACTCTTTTTCTGATATATATTAACGTCTACATAAGAACATTCTCAGAACACAAGTAAACATATATTCAGACGATGCCGCTGTTTATGGGAACATCACTAAAAAATCTAAATGACCAGAATCTGTCAACGGACCTTTTCTCTGACCTTTGCTCTGACCTTTGCTCTGACCTTTGCTCTGACCTTTGCTCACACAGATCAGTCGGGGTAAACTGGCTTGTAACATTCAATATCTCTAAAATTAAAATAGAAACGTTTCATCATCTTAGAGAAGACGCTGATGAACGCTTTTACTCTAAAGGAGCTCCTTTCATGGAACATTTCTGAGAGTTGAAGCTTACACGAGACCTTAAAGGAAACTCGTATATACGATCGATCTCTAAAGTTGCTGGAAAACGCTCGTCTCCCTGTACCGTTCCACAAAGAACCTGACTTCTCATGCCATGCCCAATCTCTACAAGAGGCAAGATCAGATCCAACATTGAGTATAGATCTGGGACGGAGCTACCCAATCCTCATCTTTTCGCCTTAACCAAGTTCAAAGGTGTTTGCAGGCACGACACTTTGCCAGCTTCTCTATTTTTATGGCATGTGTTCAGACGAATGACATTCCTTCGTTCCATCGGTTCATACTTTCATAGCAAAGAACGCATTATCCCAGGTAAACCGAATCAATTCCACATCATTGCCTTATATTCCTTTGGTAAGAAACACAGGTTACTTCTCTAGAACTGTTGCAATGGGGAACTGACCTTGCAACATCCTCATTTAGTAATGGACGACCTTGAGTGGCTCTTGCTTTTTGTATTAGGTGAACAATACTAAAGTTAAGAAAGAAACAACATCGACTATGACTTAACAAGATGATTTGTCAACCGTCACAGGCAACCTCTCCCGTCCCCTGTAAGCATGGACCAAGCGAGTCTCCCTGAAATCAATATACGGCGCCTCCTCGACCTTAACCTATCTTCCGACCTCAAGTGAAATCATTACCTTGAGTTAATAGCTAAATCCACGCTTAGGAAGGTAGGGTCACTGTGTCGAGCCAGGATGTTTTTCTGCCCGAATCGATCTTGCACATATACAAATCAACCATCCGTCCATGCATGGAATACTGTTGTCATATCTAGTCAGGCGCCCCTGCTGTTCATCTCAGTGTTCCCGACAGGCTCCAAAGAAGAATCTGTAATGTGATAGGTCCCGACTTGGCTGCTCGACTCCAGCCACATGGCTTCTGCTCTGATGAACTTAAGTCACTGGTCCCTCCGCCACAAGAATTTACTCGTGCAACCAGACTGGCAACAACGTCCCACCCATTTACAGTTAGATCAGCCAAATGTAGCCGAGAATTCTACTCCAACAGCTCGCACTTCTCTCCTGTGGAACTCCCTTCCATATACTTTCTTTCCTGGCGGCAGCAACCTTCAGGGATTTAAATGCAATATCAATTCCCATCTCTTACCCACTTGACTACAGTACTTTCTACATCACCTCGTATATCTTGTTATTTTCCTTTCTCCCTATCCTTGCAAGTGTCTTCATTCCTGTGTTCCCATTCTTCTCTTTCCCTTTCTCTGACACCCCCTGGGACTAGTTCTTCTTTCTCTTCTCTTTCCTCCTGACTAAAATTTTACTCTTGCTTGCAGTGAAACGATTAAAAAAAAATTTTTTTTTGATTGGCTATCCCTTGTATAGCTGAAGACTAAGGGTCTCTTTCGGTGTCGTCGAACCTGAAATACCGCCACTTCCGGCGTTTCCTCGCTCACCCGATGAAAAAGGGGACGGGTTGCTCGGTGGCCTTCTTGCTAAGGCAAGGGCGCGGGCCCCCGACCGATTGGAGTCCGCGCTCGACCCTTAGCCGGGAACCGTACCGGGTGGGAAGTTTGACTGGGGCGGTACGTCTGTCAAACGGTAACGCAGGTGTCCCAAGGCGAGCTCAGCGAGGACGTAAACCTCGCGTAGAGCAAAAGGGCAAAAGCTCGCTCGATCTCGATTTCCAGTACGAATACGGACCGCGAAAGCGTGGCCCATCGATCCTTTCCGAGCGGAGAGCTCCGTTCCGCCGAGAGGTGTCAGAAAAGTTACCACAGAGAAGTTCCTCCTATTTCCTTCAGCGGTTAAATATTTAAGAAAAAGTTTTTCTTAAATTTTATTAAAATTTATTTATTTTTTATTAAAAACATTTAATCGGAAATGCCTACTACATATTAAATGTTCAGCTGATAAGATTTTTGTGTGATAGAAATAATAGATGTATGGTGGAAATAAGAATATCTACGGTTGATCAGATGAAAATTAAAATGGCCTTTATTGTACATTCATTGATCTATTTATTCCTGGAGTATAACGATAACTACATCCGGTAACAATACCTCGGATTACATGTTTTGAGGCGCAGAGAACCACCTTTTAATTGTTCCCAGGTCTATCTTGATTTTGGTTCTTATTAACTTTTAGGGTCCCAGCTATGAGCAAATAGCGAACACTCAACCAAAAAGAAAACACTTTGAAAGCATACAAAACATTATTACGGTAAGAATACTAACAATATATTTTTATTTTTAAAAAAAGGCGTACAATACACTTTATTCGTAGATGAAAACATAAAATTGTGTTCAAAATAGATTTCAACATTAAATAACTCATAAGGGTAGATATACCGTGAAATGAAATCAACTGATATGTCCCGAAAAGGGATATGTATATATATATCATTCGAGGTAGTTAAGCGGTTTAGATAAATGCAAACGGGTAGGTCAATCTAGTAAGTAGACGTACTGGACGGTACTCGTCGTATGCAGTATCCTGAGGCGTAGGCGTAGTTAATTGATGTAAACCAATAGCCGTAGACCAGTAGATCTCTAGTCGAATACTTGTAGACCTTTAGATGTAGCCCTCTAGTCGTATTTATGGCTGACACCAACCAATCACATTAGTGATAAGGAAACACGGTGTATGCATATTTATTATATATTCATTGCATCATCAACCAACCAACAATCATTATTCTATTAATGTCCACCGTAAAATCCGCTGTTTAAAGAAACTAAAATAAATATCCGGCATTAAATGTCTAGTATTAATTCATTCATTTTTTACGGTTTATCTGCCATTTTATTTTCAGATTTGACGATACATTTTTCGATAATTATGTTTTACTGATACAAGTCATACTAAATACTGGAGAATAACAGGTTGATTCATAAAATTTTCTCGTGAGTATTTGCAAGTAAGGGAATATAAAAACCAATTATTTATGCAAAACGAACCTAACGGGTCCCAATAATCGCGTCTCTAATTAACAATTCCGAGCTAAACGACTAGAACATCAAAGATTACAGTATCTGGTATTCACAAACGTCACCTCTTTACGTACTGCCCAGGTGCAACGTTGTTTAACTAGGTGATCGTACGGGAAGCGGTGTTTCAACTCTATGTAATTGTAAACCCTATACATAATATTAATGTTAACTTTTTACTTATAACCCGTTAATGCTCACCATCGAATTGTGGGAGACAATGAGCATCAAGGAATAAAGTAGCTCATGTTTTCGATTCAATAAAGGCATTCACCTTCATTCGCCCAGTTAGTCATGTTTCTAGGAGTATCGAGAAAATTGAAAATCTATTTAAAAATTAATATACGACTCAAAGTGTACGGCATTAGTTTGAAATTTGAAATACTTATTTTATTTTGGTTTCTTATTTTGAAAATAAGGACGTGCTTTGTGGTGCAGTGGATATCGACTCGGAACGACAAATCAGCTAGCCGAGTTCAAATTCCAGTTGAATTCTTTGCATTCACTTACGCACAAATACCCTTGGGAAAGGTATTAATCCGTCTTTTCCCTCCGGTTATGGGTTAAATAATAGGACAGGTTGGGTTCTATAGCCTTGGCCGGCAACCAGTCTACCACAGAAATCAATGGGATAATCTTTTGTCCAGTCAGTTATATGCCTTTCGAGACATGATCGCCCAAAGCGTGTATCCCGTATGGCACGTAACTGACTGACTGAATATAATAGTTGGAATTATGATTAAGGCTTCTATTGGTCATAAAGTGGGTGATTGGTTTTCTATTGTTATGAAGTAATAAACTGATCCCCCACTAATTACTAAGTAATAATATAATACATCTCTTCTCAAATTAGGTATGAATCAAATTACAGAACAAATTGGGTTCTATCTTAAATCCTTTTGTTTTAGGCTGTTCAACCTCAGGATGTGCGTTGTGGTGTTGGATGTGCGTTGTGGTGCAGTGGTTATCGGCTCGGAATGAGAAATCGGGGAGCTAGGTTCAAATACCAGTTGAATTCCTTGCATTCACTTACGCGCAAATACCTTTGGGAAAGGTATTAATCCATCTCTTATCTCCACTTATGTGTTAAATAACAGAACAGATTGGGCTCTATAGCCTTGGCTGGAAACCAGGCTACCGCATAAAGCAATTGCAACCTACTCCGGGATAATCTTCTGCCCAGTCAGTCATGTCTTTCTAGACATGGTCGCCCAAAGCGTGTATCACGTATGGCCCTTAACTGACCGATTTTCAAAAATAGAGAATTTCGTGAATTCCTCAGATAATGGTATTTACTAAGCTGAGTTTAGTCTGTCAAAATGTCGCTGTGAGGAATTTACTTACGATTATCCACAGCGAAGTATTTATGCTACTAATTATGTTAGTATGACACATTAACTATCCTGTAAAATACTTTCCGGGAATTGAACTTACAACTTCAATAAATACTTCCACACAGCGACGCACCCCATAAATATTATAAACTAGCAGTATAGCCCGGCGTTGCTCGGGTGTAATGAAAGCTGTAAAAATAATCCATGGTCCTGGAGCTCACACTCTTTGGACGTTGGCACGAAAGACTAAAAAGCAATAGTTGTTTCCAGTTAAAGCGAAACCGTAGACTGAAAGAAAAATGAATGGATTTTAATTTCCTGCTATCGATATCAAATAAGTTTTTTTCGTCGTAAACTGAAATTTGAAGGTTAAATAAGTCATCTGAGTAAATGGTATCATGGCTGAGACTAAGAACTACAATTATACCTACTTAAAGCCAAGCCCGAGCAAAAACTAAAATAAAGGGGCTGAAAAAAATACAGTCATACTGGCAGATAAAAAGACACACACACAAACAGATTGCTTTATATATATATATTATCGATTTTCTGTACTATTGTAAGAACTGCAACTTTGAAACTTCTGAATATCGTTTCTTGTCTATGAGTGTATCGAATTTGATTAAAATCGGACCACTCCTTCTATAACCCGATTTTTTAGATTATCGATTTTCGATATTTATCGGGGGTACCTCGACACAAAACCTAGCTAAGAACACTCGCAGACGCTTATAGTACAACTGTGTAAATTTTCAAGAAAATCGGTTCAACCGTTTCGGAGTTTATAGGTAACGGATACACACGCACACAGACACACACACACACACACACACACACACACACACAGAGACAAAGTTTCATTTATAAATAAGTTTAGATTTGACAACCACCTGGCTAATGTACCGTCATAGTGGTAGTAGCATGCTATATGTGTTATTTACAGAACTGCAACAGAAATATTCGACTACAAGTAACTCAATGACTTTTCCCTCTTCGTCTCCTATTTCTTTCTTTCTAATTCTCAATAATATACAACCTCGGCTTGGTCAAGTTTTATATCGCAGATTACATGAGAAAAGAGATAATCATATATTCTTAATTTTTTCCGCCTAACATGATTTCTTCAAAAATAGCAGCTTTTTCAAAAAGCACTTAATTTTTTTTTTCAATTTTTTTAAAAGCCATTCTCAAACCATTTAACTAGAAACTTCTTGCATATTGATGATAGCTGAACAAAAATTGTAGCCAAACAAAATTGCGGAATTTAATTTTTCTTTTTTGTGCTTTGTTGCCAAACTGACAATTATTCTCGGCCAGGTTTGTTTTATTATTGGTTTTTATTGCATTAAACACTAATTAATTATTAACTTCCGACCAAATGTATTTTAATATAAAAATTAGAAAATCATGGGTTGAAATCAACGACCAAGTCACGCAGCGAAAGAACTTAATTCTATTATGATTATTGATAACGAAGATAATTTGAAAGTATTCCTTTTCTAATTAGATACGAGCCTTGGTTTTTACAGTCGAATTCCTACTCCGAGATTAAAAGCGAAAACAATAAACCTTCGTGTTGTTAGTATCAGTTTTAATGCCGGAAATAAAGACAAATATAAAAAGCACGAAGTAAATGGAGACATTCAAGTCGAATTGAAAATAGTTTTTTTCATTTTTTTAGGTCAATGAACTTTGAACATTTCGGGTCCTATTACAAAAATGCTTTTAATGCAAATTTTCGATTTTGTTTTCTTTTTTTTCTTTTCCTTTTCCCTTTTTTTTTCTTTCGGTTTTAAACGCGTTCTAATTTGGATATTTCTCAAAACAAGAAAATTAAAAAAAAACTTCTTTCATTTTGTAATTATTGAAAGACATGTTTGCTTGAAGGTGTGTCGAACGAAATTATAGGATACAAATACCGTTTCTTATTTTGAGAAAATCTTTACATAAACTGTAAGCATCATTCAACTTTTAATCGTATTGTGATTTAATTAATTATTCCAACGTCTCGGTTAATTCATTCTACAGCCTTCTTCACGTAACAAAGAATGCGTTCAGGGTTTGAGATATTCGATCCAGAAGAGCAAGCCATAGTCACATTCATAAACTATTTGACTAAGAAAACAGCCAGAGCCCTCAAAATTAGTCTTGCATCCACCAATAAAGAATCCCCAAAAGCCTAATTTATTCTATTACTGCCGCTATCCCCAACAAAAATGACTTTTCCCTCTGCGTCTCCTATTTCTTTCTTTGTAATTTTGTTTATTTTCTGTTAATATCTAAACTTATTTATAAATGGACCTTTGTCTGTGTGTGTGTGTATGTGTGTGTGTGTGTGTGTGTGTGTGTCCGTTACCTATAGACTCTGAAACAGCTGAACCGATTTTCTTGAAAATTTACACAGTTGTACTATAAGCGTCTGCGAGTGTTCTTAGATAGGTTTTGCGTCGAGGTACCCCGATAAATGTCGAAAATCGATAATCGAAAAAATCGGGTTATAGAAGGAATGATCCGATTTTAATCAAATTTGATACACTCATAGACAAAGACATAAGAAACGATATTCAGAAGTTTCAAGGTTGCAGTTCTTACAATAGTGCAGAAAATCGATCTCTACTGGCGGTAGTACACGTGCGTTTGGGTTAGGATCAGCTTTGAAATATTCTTAAAAGTAAGTTATAATTTTGCTTTGATTTTATTTTGTTTGATTTTTTGTGGCTAATTTTAAAATAGTTTCATGGTTATTTGAACGAGTGATCTTTACCTTTTTTCAAAGAAATTTCTTTGACCGGACTTTAACAAGTTAAAACTTAGTTGACTCACCACTGTTACCTTTTTTCTCTCTTTCTTCTTCAATTCGAGTAGATAGACTAAACTATTGCCCGGTTCACACTCCACCCACGTCTATTGAACAGGTGCAGAGGCTCATCCCTTGTTCCCTGTTTAGGATGTGGTTTCCGGCTTTCTCTCGTCTAATCTTTTCACTCTTACGTAGCCCCCGCACATCAGCGGCGTTGCCTTGCTCGGGGTGATATGATTAATATATATATATATATATATATATATATATATATAAGGCAAGATGTTTTTGTGTGTGTCTGTTTATCTGCCTGTATCTCTGTATTTTTTTCAGCCCTTTTATTTTAGTGTTTGCTTCGGGTTTGGCTTTAAGTAGATATAATTGTAGTTCTTAGTCTCAGCCATGATACCATTTACTCAGAGGACTTATTTAGCCTTCAAAATTCAGTTTACAACGAAAAAACTTATTTGATATTGATACCAGGAAATCAAAATTTGACTTACATCCATTCATTTTTCTTTCAGCCTATGGTTTCGCTTTAACTGGAAACAACTATTGCTTTTTAGTCTTTCGTGCCAACGTCCAAAGAGTCTGAGCTCCAGGACCATGGATTAGTATTAAAGCTTTCATTACACCCAAGCAACGCCGGGCTATACTGCTAATGCCTAATAAAAGATAAAAACAGTTCTTGTCCTAATATTCATGCACAGTGCTATATAAGTTGAAGCTTAGTGTAACGTTGTCACCTGTCGATACGCATTTAGTGTAAATTAATCCTTATTTACTATAGGTGATCACTTCCTCTCCGTTTCTAATTGTCGAATGCATTTTCACTTTGCTGTAGTTATCAAACACACCTAGCCTTGCCAATTTTCCGAAGTATTCCATCTTTCTATCAGCACCGTATCATTGCCTTTATCAGGCAATGATGACATTCGTGTCACTCTGCTAGGCCTTGATTGTCGACCTTCCTATTCGAGTTAGACGATTTGCCATTTTCTCTTATGTGTGTCTCACTTATCTCAAACTCAGAATTGTCTTTTTTAATGGCACAGTTTCATTTTTCATCAAAATGAACAGAAATCGCTTTGTGATTAAGTTTTTTTATATCCATCTTTTTTTTAATCATATCAAATCGAGCAAGGCAGTAACGCCACTGATGTGCAGGGGGCATCAGTGACTTAAGCTCGTCCGAGCAGAAGCCATGAAAGTATTTATAGAACAGACAAAGGGAGGCCACATTTCGACGATGAGGAAGTGGCTGCAGTCGAGTAGCCAGATCAGTACCTATCACATGACAGACTCTCCTTTGGAGCTTGTCAAGAACACTGAGGAGAACGGCAGGGGCGACTGACCATAAATGGCAGCAGTACTCCATGCATGGACGGATGGTTTGAAAAGACATTTTTCTTTATAATTCAAATGTGATCTCTTATAGCTTTCAAGGACATTAATACAAATATCCTATCATCTTTTATCTAATCTCATTTTTACAAATTATCTCCCAGAATGTTACTGTTTGGCTGCAATGTAAATAATAATCGCAATGCGCCAATTCTACCTTCAATGATCAAATTTGAACTTATGCCTCCTCAACAGGTGTTTACTCGTGCAACCAGACTGGCAACTGGGTCCCACCCATTCACAGTCAGGTTAGCCAAACGCAGACGACAATTCTACTCCTGCAGCTTCTTCTCTCGCACTTCCCGCCTGTGGAACTCGCTCCCGTATTCTTGCTTTCCTGACGGCTACAATCTCCAGAAATTTAAATGCAAAGTCAATACTCATCTACTAACCACTGGACTCTAGCTCTCTCCCCACCCCTGTATAACCTTCCCTTTCTCTCCACCTATGTATCTGTCATCGCACCTGCTTTCTATTGTTCCTTTCTAACTAGTCTGTACTCCTCACTCTTTTCTAATTAATCTTTTTACATTTATGTTACCCCCTGCACATTAGTGGCGTTTCCGCCTTGCTCGGGGTGAAATGATTAAAAATAAACTAAATGGGTGAAAGCTAAACACGATATTTTGTCTTGTTTGTAATATGTTGTAAAATTCTGATGAAAAATTTCGAGGTAAAAATTCAAAAAACATGTAAGAATAAACTTTTTTCAGGTATTTCGAAATCTACAGGCACTTGCAGAGCTGTTCTTCAAAGTGTGACAGAAGGTCATGTTTGTGAAACGATTCTCAAGTCTATTACTGTGTTTATATATATATATATATATATATATATATATATATATATATATATATATATTAATCATTTCACCCCAAGCAAGGCATTCCGTTGCCACTATTGCGCATGGGGCTACATAGGGGAAGGTAAAGAGGAGGAGGGGTTAAGTGTAGGAAATATCAGAAGGAAGGTGATAGATGAGTAAGGATATCGAGGATGAGGGATGGGCAGATGGGAAGTGTTTGAAAGAATGGGAGCGAGTTAGTGTGTTAGGGGGTGTCTATTGACCTTACATTTAAACTCCTGGAGATTGTAGCCGTCTGGGAAGCAATCATGTGGAAGGGAATTCCACAGTCGGGTAGTGCGAGAAAAGAAACTGTTGGAGTAGAAGTTGCGGTTGCATTTTATCGGTTTCACTGTAAAAGGGTGGGATCTAGTTGCTAATCTAGTTTCTCGTGCAAATTCCTATCTAAGGGGCAGCAGTGATCCAAGTTCATCGGAGCAGAAGCCGTGAAAGTATTTATAGAAGAGACACAGGGAAGCCACGTCTCGCCGGTGAGAGAGAGACTGCAGGCGGTCTGCCAAGTTGGTATCAATCACATTACAGACCCTCCGCTGTACTTCAGGTATTATTGAAACATATATATTTAACGAAAGAACAAATACAAAGTGTTACGCATCAGTCGGACTGCCAAGTATTAGACCGGGGTGACTCAACCCAACCCCACCCCGAGAGGCATATTCTTCCAGTATTCATAATAATAGGAAGAGTTCATTATAGTCCCAAAAGGGTAGGTCCCATAGAAATAGCAAACCATTCAATTCCCTTAACTTCATCACATTAATAATCCTTTGAGTGCTGAAAACTGATTAATTGTTTGTCAACCAATTCGTGATACTATTTAATAGGATATTTTGTCGGATTAAGAAAGGCTTATTAAAGGACAAGGATGAAAAATCTAAGAAAATTCCAAAAAGATATCCGTCTTTAAATGTCAAAAAATGCAAGAAGGTGATCCCTCTTTTTTTTTTTTTAACAAGAGAATCATAAATGATTTTTTTACATTTCATCTTCATCTTCTTGGCATTTTTTAAGAATGTTTCTGAAAAGCATTTTTTGGAATTTCTTGTTCATTCTCCCTTTTCCTGTTTGTATTTCAAATGGGACTTTAGATTTGCTTGAGGATTTCGCTACTTTTATTTTATAAAGATTCTGGCGAATTTTGTATCTTTTCTTAATATATTCTTTATTAGCTGTTGTCTTCTTTGAATTAGAAAAATGACAATAGAAAATCTTGCAGAAGAAGAAAGAAATTAAAATTATAATTTCAAACCAAAAACGGATTAAGGTCTTGCGAGCGGTTAAGCACGCAAAAGAGACTGTTGTATCTGTACAATTGCCTGCATAGATTCATAGTTAAAATTGGATGGAGAAGCTGGTCACAAGTAACATAACAAATTTTTCATGGGTTGATCAATAAATAAGATTGGGATTTAAGTTCGTAGCGCATCTGATAGTATTCGCAAATTCGTTACAAGAAACTGTTATCTTCTGAATTAGAAATCGTACGGGTTCGTATATAGAACGATGCCTCCCAGAGAGTAAAACAATACGCCTCCTTGGTCTCACACTTACAGCGGACCTCAAATGGAATGACTATATCGAATCCATTGCTAAATCCGCTGCTATGAAAGTCGGTTCTCTGAGCAGGGCCCGGAAGTTTTTTCCGTCTGAATCTATCTTGCACATTTATAAATCTACCATCCGCCCGTGCATTGAATACTGCTGCCATATCTGGTCGGGTGCCTCTGCTATTCTCCTTGGGCTTCTCGACAAAGTACAGACTGACGTGTAACTTTCTTGTATTTGTTTTCCGTTTAATATGTGTTTCATTAATTTCCGAGTTCAAGTTTTCTTCCAGACTAATTCTGCGCCTCCCATAGAGTCCTAGCTAAAGATGTATAGAAACAGAATGAACCGAGATAGTTAAACTAACTGAATAGAGTTTTTTTTTTATTGCCGAGCGAAGAAAACGTATCTACTATTATCACCAGAATGCTTAACTTCAGCCGTTTCCGTAAAACTTCGGTAAAGAGCTGTAAAAAGACATTTTTATTTGGATAATTGAAAGCTCTGATTATTCTTAACAAAAACTTCGCTCCGTTATGAAAATAACTTTTTATTTGGAAAATCGAAAGCTCTAATTACTTAACCGAATCCTGCTCTCCTTTGTAAACTTTGAAATTCTGCAATTGTACATTCTGCTTTTATTATTAATTATTTTTTTCATATATATAAAGACACATTTTTGTAAGTCAGGCGTCTTCGAACTTATTCATTTATTTTTATTTATTTTTATTTTTTTTGTTTACTTTTATTTTAACACAGGTGTACACGTGTGTCCAGTCTGGTTTGAAGTGGTAGAGAAACGGCTACCGGATTTTCAACGTGACTTTCCTGAGATCAAAGAACACAGCGTGGGCAGAAAAGTTCACAGTTGCAATAGACGTCTTGAAGACCAGCTGCTGTGATGAGGCGATCATCACGATTAACAACCCGAGAGCGTTGTCATAATTGGTGCCGTTTCGATATCATCAACCCACACAGGTTCCGGTCATCATGTCATCATCGTCATTGATCAGCCGGCCGATTGTGTTACACAGTTATATTATCGGAGTTTGATCTTTCCCCAAGGTACCTCATACTGGTAGTTTTATGGCAGATTAAGCTTACCTAAGCTTAGTAAATATCGTTAGTATTTTAAAAATAAAAAAGTCAATTGCTGACTGAAGTAATTGTTTAGCCAGTTAAATGCTACAGAGGATACACGCTTCGGCGATCATGTCTCTAAAGATACCTCAGTGACTGGGCAAAAGATTCTCCAAGAGTAGGTTGGCAACCAGTCTACAGAACCCAATCTGTCTTGCTATTTAACCCATATCTGGAGAGAGAAGCGATAGGTTAATACTTTTTCCAAGAGTTTTTGCGCGTAACTCAATGCAATGAATTCAGTTTGAATTCGAACTCGGCTCTCCACATATCATAATATATACTACACCAAAGTTACAACGCAGTAATTGTTATCGGCGCAACAAAATGAAGCCAGCAAGCCAAGTTCAAATTCCAACCAAAGCTACTGTGCTTAATTTGAGATAGCGGTTTTGAAAAAGTTATGAATCTATTGCTTCCTACCTTCTGGACATTTGTAAAATCAAAACCAAAACTTGAATTTCTAGACTTATTAAGGCAAGAATTTAAATACGGTTGAAAATTTCCGAATCTAGCAAATCACAATCCTTTCTTTGACATCAGCTGGACTTTGTTTTTTTCATCTTTCCCTTTTCTATACTTGCTTCCCTGATAGCTACAATCTCCAAAAGTTTAAATGCCACGTCAATTGCCATCTTCTATCTCCTTGATTCCCATCTTTCTCTTATCCTTTCTTTGAAATTCCCTCTACCTTGTTTTTTTTCTTTGCCTTTTCTATACTTGCTTCCCTGATAGCTACAATCTCCAAAAGCTTAAGTGCAACATCAATTGCCATCTTTTATCTCCTTGATTCCCTTCCATCTCTTAGCCTTTCTTTGACATCAGCTGTACCTTGTTTTTTTCATCTTTATCTTTTCTATACTTGCTTCCCTGATAGCTACAATCTCCAAAAGCTTAAGTGCAACATCAATTGCCATCATTTATCTCCTTGATTCTCATGTTTCTCTTATCCTTTCTTCGACATCCCCTGTACCTTGTTCTCTTTTTTTCTTCTTTTCCACGTTTCTCTCACTGCAACTCTCTGCGCTCTACTGGAAGAACTGCATTGCCTGGGTGTGAAAGGATTATGAAGAAAACAGTTCTTTTTTCTCAAAGCAGAGTTAATATTATGCTAAATTCCTAATCGGTTACTTGCCATTTTCCTTTCTAAGGTTTTGGGATGTTTTATAATTTTATATCATTAACAAATCTTTTCTTTCTTATTGAGATAAATCGAATGATTATTTTATATTCTTTTTTCTTTTCCTTCTTTTCATTCATGTCACCATTGCTGTCAACGAATTCGGATGAGAACTTCGAAACTGTATTGCCCTACAAGTAAATTTCCTTTGTATCTTTGATGACGTAAAATATTCGACTAACGTAAATGTAAATTATTCAATATTATAGGAATTACTATCAGTTTCTTTGTGACAGACTAATTTCCCCGAATGTATCTATTAAATTTGGCTAATTCAATATTTATTTTATAATTACCGTCAAAACAATTCGCATATTTACAGTTACCACCTTTCTTAACACAAATATTTCTAACAATAATAAAATCCATATTTCCATTAAATATCTCTTTTTTTATAAACGGATTTTTCTATCTACCTCTCTATCTATCTATAAATATGTCTAGCTGTCTGTCCACCTGTCTGTCTTTCAGTATTCACTCTATTTCCATTAGCAAAATGTCAATTCGTTACAAAAGTCCACGAAAATAACTCTCTTAATTCAACACCACGCTTTGCTATTATGTCATAGGCTTGTCTGCTTGTGTGGGGGCGATTACCTTTATTGTGTAGAAAGACAGCCAACTGCTGTACATTGTTGGACATAGACTCGTTCCCACTGTATTTGGAAGTTTGTTCATAGGAAGAGTCGCAAAGTGAGACGTACGCATTGCCGTATTAACTATGGTATTCTCTATTATTGCATTATGTGATTATGTGATTAAACAGTTTCTTCACTAATATTTTCTTCCAGTTATTTTTTTCTTGGGATATTATTAACCAGAGCTACAAGCTTTTTAAGAGCATCATAACAACTCTCCAGTGTGAGAAATAGATAGATATTTTTAAAATGCCATTAGCTTAAGATGAGTAAAATATTTACATCTTTATAGCCATATTTCCGACGTTTCGACTGTTGTGAACCTCGAACTTCTTCAGGTAATATTTCTGAGAATTTTGAACCGAACCCTTCACTTATTTCTCGGGGGTAGATTCTTCTAAATCCACGTGTTATGCTTTGTATATTTTAATTAATTTCCTTGATAACACAACTTTCCAATTTTTGTTCCTTCTTTTTGCTAGTGAACTTACATTTCTTGGGGGTCAAGTAAAATCACTTTTAGATCAATCAACCAACGCTTTTACTCACTGGGCTATGTATCCTCGATAACATTGCATTAATTTTTTTGACTGATAAGCCTAATGTCTACGTAACAAATTTTTTTTTTACCAAAGCTCATATTACAATTTTTTGTTATTGTTGTTTTTTCCTAGCTCTCTATATTACTAATTTCCATTATGCATTCATGTAAATGCTTGGCCAGATTAATAACTAGACCCAATGTGAAGCCTGGTAACAAAATCCTGGAAAGTTGAATTATCAAAGAGATTAACTCAAATTGAGATATCCAAAGGCAAATATCCAAATACCATCTGAAGAAGGCCTGGGCGTAAAACGACCGAAACGTCATAAACTGGGCTTTGTAAAGAGTGACCGCGACTACAAAAAACGATAGACAATTTTACATTTGAATAGATGACATGAAGAAGACTAATGTAAAATTGATACGATTGACAACCTTTCATTGCAGATGCAAAGTAACTCCATCAGTTAAGTGCCATATGTGATACACGCTTGGGCGATCATGTCTCGAAAGAGACATGACTGACTGGAATTTGGATAATTAATTGAAATCTTGGAGAAATTCAAAAGCAATGATGGATAAAAGGAAACATAAACGTTCTAGGCAGTTTCCTTATAAAAGCAAGGTAATAAAGCCGCTGAGACGCAAGGTTTTACTAACTGTTAAAGATATAAGAAAAACATTATTAAGAAGCAAAAACAATAAAAGAGCAGAAATTAAGAAAAAAGATGACGATTGACATTGCATTTTATTATACATTAATATTTCGAGATCAGAATCTCATCTTCAGAATGGTAAGAGAGCTTGTGTTCGAGTTCCGTGCCTTCTGACGAATGGTCATTCTTGGCTGCTACTGCTGTCATTAATTGTAGTGCGTGCGTGCGTGTGTGTGTGTGTGTGTGTGTGTGTGTGTGTGTGTGTCTATCTGGTTGAATTGGCGTGTTGTAGCAATAAACACGCCAATTAATGCAGATATATATAACACCAGGTCATAAAACAAAGCTCTCTACAAACTTTGGCAAAGGTCAAACTATCGGTCAGGTCAACGCATACTTAGATAAACTACATATTAATACGGACTGATATCAGTCAGTCAGTTAAGTGCCATATGTGATACACGTTTGGGCGATCATGTCTAGAAAGAGACATGACTGACTGGAATTTGGATAATTAATTGAAATCTTGGAGAAATTCAAAAACAATGATGGATAAAAGGAAACATAAACGTTCTAGGCAGTTTCCCTATAAAAGCAAGGTAATAAAGCCGCTGAGACGCAAGGTTTTACTAACTGTTAAAGATATAAGAAAAGATTATTAAGAAGCAAAAACAATAAAAAAGCAGAAATTAAGAAAAAAGATGACGATTGACATTTCATTTTATTATACATTAATATTTCGAAATCAGAATCTCATCTTCAGAATGGTAAGAGAGCTTGTGTTCGAGTTCCGTGCCTTCTGACGAATGGTCATTCTTGGCTGCTATTGCTGTCATTAATTGTAGTGCGTGTGTGTGTGTGTGTGTGTGTGTGTGTGTGTGTGTGTGTGTGTGTGTGTGTGTGTCTGTCTGTCTGTCTGTCTGGTTTAATTGGCGTGTTGTAGCAATAAACACGCCAATTAATGCAGATATATATAACACCAGGTCATAAAACAAAGCTCTCTACAAACTTTGGCAAAGATCAAACTATCGGTCAGGTCAACGCATAATTAGATAAACCACACATTAATACGGACTGATATCAGTCAGTCAGTTAAGTGCCATATGTCATACACGCTTGGGCGATCATGTCTCGATAGAGACATGACTGACTGGGCAGAACATTATCCCGCAGTTGGTTGCCATTGCTTTCTGCAAGATTGAAATTCTCAGTTAAATTATCCTTCAAAGTTATAACATCTCATTAAGCAAAATAGCTTAATGTAACTTGCTAACTCTTTGCTTTTTGTATTTTCTCATGAACTTAAGTCGCAATAAATACACTAAGTGTAGTAAATCCGAGCAAGCGAGGGATCAGATGTTTGCCCTCAGAGACCCCGAAAGCAAATGACCAAAATTGGTCTTTGCGCATCTGGGATCCTCGCAGAAGTTCTGGAAGTAAACCAAAAATAAATAAGTATCAAATTTCTTTTATGGACCTGTAGCGGAACTCTGGATTCTGATTGGTCATCAAATCGCAAAATTCAAAATACGTCAGAGAAACGGTTTTTCTACAGCTAAAGAAAAAATCGTTCTTTGAGCCACACCACGTGACTGGATTGAATATTTAAGGATGGTCTCTAACCGGTCACGGCGGTCATTTCAAAGGAGACGGTTTGCTGACACGCATCATGTAACTCTCAAATTCAAGTGACCCGGACATTGTCCCCTATCTATCTATCTATCTATCTATCTATCTATCTATCTATCACAGTCTATTCATTATCTATTTATCTATCTATCTATCTATCTACCTCAGTCTATCTATCTATCTATCTATCTATCTATCTATCTATCTATCTATCTCAACAATTACTGCTACAAACAACTTTATCATGGAACACGAACTCTACTCATAACTTCTTACTTCTTTGTATAAATAGAAATGAGTATTGTAGCGGAAATTTGGATTCTGATTGGTCATCAAATCGCAAAATTCAAAATACGTCAGAGAAACGGTTTTTCCATAGCTAAAGAACAAAATCGTATATTTAAGGATGGTCTCTAACCGGTTACAACGACCATTTCAGAGAAGGCAGTTTGCTGACACACATCAATGATGTAACTCTCAACTTCAAGTAACCCGGACATTGTCCTCTCTCTCTTTTTCTCCTTATCTCGATCTCAACAATTACTGCTACAAACAACTTTATCATTGAATACGAACTCTACTCATAACTTCTTACTAAGTTTTATAATTGAACATTAATTTCAACAACCCTTGTTATTCCATCTTATAATAAATTTCTATTTTACATTTAAAGTGTATATTTTATTATTCCACTCTTCTACACTAATCCACACATTCCAACTGCCGACAACAAACCTTCTGATAAAGATGAAAACCTTCTGATGCTTATAATCCAACATAAAACGTGTAAGCTGTGGGGATTTCGGTTAAAAAAGACAAGGCCAAACAAAAGAAACATTGACCAGATCTCTACACTTCTCCGTGAAACTTGGGTATCTCTCGTTATCTTACAGTAACCTACGGATCTCATATCTAACTCACTATGGCAGGAGTATATATATACTCAAGTCGAGCCCATTATCATAGAAAAAGGGGTAACCCCACAACAGATTATCATTCCTTTGCGTTTTACTTTTCAGCAATATCTCATGGCAGAAATTGGTGAAGAATTGGTGCCAATTAAGTTGCATGACGCTATTGAGTCTATAGTGGGTTGCTTATCTATTCTTTTCTGTTAGTAGTGGAGAGTCCGTTCTAGTGAAGGGTAGTTGTATACTGTTGCAGGTTGGCTGAATTTGGCCTTGTTGTAGATAGCCCACTATAAGTCAGAAAATAATTACTAATCTAGAAAGGCAATTTTAGTAGAAAAATAATATTTTATATATACACATATCAATTAATGTTTTTACAATTGAAGTAATACATGAAGTATAGGTCCAACGGAGGTTAAAATGTTCATGGCAATAAAATTCTGAAAGAGAATTAATGCTTAGAAATTAGGGAGCGTGTAAGTAAGGAATGTCTTTGATGTATTCGCTCCTTAGGTCAGTAAGTAGTTTTTGAGGCAGGGAAGGAGGAAAGAGGTAAGAGAGGCGAGCGTAGTAAGCCGCTTGACTTGGGTTAAGGGAAATACTAATTACTGTCTTCCCCTCGAGTCGGTCTGCCGGTCTATGCTTTCTGTATCCGCTTTTTATATCTTGTTTTTGGATCACAGCAGTTCATTTGGGATTTCACACTTGTATTTGGTTCTGGGCTTCCCATTGGCTAATAAATAAAATTCGCGTAGGCTCATGAACTGGAAATTTAATATTTAATTAATTTTTAGTTTTCAACCGGAACATCTGCGCGGAGCCGGCGGCGCAGCGACGACTTTTGGTCATTTGCTTTTTGGTCGTAAAAGCGCAAACATCCGGTCCATCGCTTTTGCTCGGTATCACCACAAGTCTTTCTTCGTCGTACTGAATTGATAAAGTTGCATCATGTCGTTTATTTATTTTGTTAAAAATAGAGGTTTTATAGACCTCTATATGAACATTTGTTTTGCAGTCAAATTTTCGTAAATCATTTCGCATTAAAATAGTAAGTTAGGCTCTCAACATAATTATTGCCGATGCGTTTGTAATTAGAGAACATCTAACTATTATTTTATGAAATATGAGTTGCTTTTAATCTGGCAAAAAATCTTCAATTTCCGTAAAATTAAATTTGATTCCTACTCACTTTTCAGCTATCGGTAGTTGACATGAACAAAACGCGCGGACATACAGAAAAGTATCCATATAAACACATTGATAATGATAACTGAAAGAATATGAGAAAATCAGCTCAATTTCCAACAGAACAACTATGTTGTATGGTTGTGTAAAGACGATTTTTCAAAGGAGATAAATATTAAATAAGATACTGCACATAATACATCGAATGCCGAGCAAGTTGCGAGAGAGCGAATTCCATGATAATTTATTTTCAACTCAGATTTCTCTGAAAGGTTAAGTCAACGACTTGTTTAATAATGAATAACCATAAAACACGTTATTCAAACACAAAGTTTGAGGAAAAATTTTAAATATAAAATTTAGAAATATGCTTTTTGATATTTGAAGTGATTTCTGGCTGTGACTTCTCCTATTAATCTTGGCCCCATTGAAAATCGTAGTAAATTCTCAGTAGTAATGAAAGATTAATTTGTAGCAATATTTTAACATTTTTCTTCATGAAATAGTGTCATTTATAATTAACTTTTAACTTGGTGTGTGCAGATAAAAAACAAGTGAAATTAAAATAAATTAAATTAAATACTACAAGAAAAAGTGTATTAACAATATTTGATTCATTTTAGTTTCAGCAACTAGGACACACGTTTGATAAAAATGATCTTCATGAACATCTTACAAAGAGGAGATGTCCTTACATTAGCGCAAGACCAAAATTATGCAGTGCACAGTGAGAGTAGATCTAATTATAATATCCTGTTTACTACTACACGTCGAATGTGCTGTGCTTTGTAGTCTGGTAAAACGCCAAAAATATGGAGTACCCAACAAGAATTGAACTCACAACGATTTTATAGGTCAGCTGGAATAGTTTTCAGTCTAATGTATTATTTTTATAGCTTTCTGTGTAAATTTAATTAAATTGTATTTTCAATATTTATAAACTGAATATCGGCAGCACAAACCAAATGATTGGAAAATACTGTTAGGAAGATTGCGTTGTACCAGACTTTATAGCAGATACAGAAAAGAAACCACAGGATTTCAGACTAGAAATAGTTAAAGAAAGCGGAAATTGCGATACGAAGATGGTAAGGAGAATTGGCAAGGCCATGGATGCACTGCGGAAGCTGAGTATAGTAATAAAAGACAAGAAAATTTCGCTGGAAACAAAAATAGAATACTGAAATGTTGTGATGTCTGTTCTTCAGTATGGAATCTAAAGCTGGACAATTTTATCAAAGTTGAAGAAAAGATTTGAAGGAACCGAAATGTGGCTCTGCAGAAGGATGCTGAGGATACCATGGACAGAAGAGGTACGTAACACGTGAGATTTTGGAGAGGATGGATGCAAGAAGGAGACTGATACTTAACATCAAGGAAATACAGCTGAAGGTTTTCGGACATGTAATGGGGAAGGAATTTGGCGGATGGGCGTTGTGGTGCAGTGGATATCGGCTCGGAACGACAAATCAGCGAGCCGAGTTCAAATTCCAGTTGAATTCTTTGCATTCTCTTACGCGCAAATACCCTTGGGAAAGATATTAATCCGTCTCTTCCCTCCAGTTATGGGTTAAATAACAGGACAGATTGAGTTCTGTAGCCTTGGATGGCAACCAGTCTACCGCAGAAAGCAATGGTAACCTACTACGGGATAATCTTCTGCCCAATCAGTCATGTCTCTTTCGAGACATGATCGCCTAAGCTTGTTTCACGTATGGCACTTAACTGACTGAATGAGAAAGGAGGGCTTGGAGAATCTGATACTCACAGGTCACATAAAGGATGGAAACGAAATGTAAACTGATACTTAAAATCAGGAAAAGACAGCTGAAGTTTCTGAGACATGTAATGAGGAAGGAGGGCTTAGAGAATATGATACTCACAGGTTAAATAAAGTGTTGAGACAAAAAGAAATGTAATACTTAACATCAGGAAAAGACAGTTAAAGGTTTTCGGACATGTAATGAGGAAGGAAGGCTTGGAGAATCTGATACTCACAGGTCAGATAAAGGATTGAAACGAAAAGAAAACCAATACTTAACATCAGGAAAATACACCTGAAGTTTTTGGGACATGTAATGAAGAAGGAGGGCTTGGAGAATCTGGTACTCACATGTTAGATAAAGTATTAATACAAAAAGGAAACTGCTACTTAACGAAACTAAGATGTTATTTGCTGCCAGAATGAAGCAACGCATAGCATCCTCTAAGTTCGGCACCAAGGACTACTGGCGACTGTGTAAAAGAGTACTTAACAAGAGCAAGTCCACAATACCCTCACTAATAAACAAATTTGAGGTCCTCACCTCCCCAGCGGACATGGCTGAATGCTTTGCCCGTAGATTCTCGAATAATTCGAGACTAGACTCGTCTGGAGTTTCTACACCCGACTTCGCACCTAGAACTGATGCTCAACTGAATGACGTCCATATTACACCCTCGCTTGTCTCTAAGATAATCTCAAAACTTAACCCTCACAAAGCGAGGGTACTCTGTACTTTATAAGCTCTACAACTTCTGCCTATCTGCTTCCTACTTTCCTGCCTGTTGGAAAATCTTCCTCTGTAGTTCCTATATTTAAAAACACTGGAGAACCCTCGGACCCCGCAAATTACCGACCTATCAGCCTTCTTCCGATCTTTGGCAAAGTGTTCGAAGCCATTATCAACGCCGTGGTCGTTCAGCACCTCACGGCCCACGGGCTCCTTTCAGACAAAATGTATGGCTTCCGCTTCACCAGGTGTACTGCTGATATGCTAACGACCATCACCGAGTACATATATCAGGCACTCGATAGGAATGGTGAAGCCCGAACCGTTGCCTTGGATATCTCTAAAGTGTTCGACAGAGTTTGGCATGCTGGCCTTCTATGCAAACTGCGGAGCTATGGTATAGCTGGACAATTGTTTGAACTAATCCAATCATTCCTATCTAACCGCACATTGAAAGTGGTATTAAACGGACATGCCTCCAAGAGCTACCATACGAACGCGGGTGTCCATCAAGGCTCTATCCTAGATCCTACGCTCTTTCTGATCTACATTAATGATCTCCCTGATACCATAAGATCCCAAGTAGGTATGTACGCCGATGACACCACAGTTTATTCTCGCCTCGACCAAAAATTTGGTGTGGGCGACAAAGCTAACCTTGCAGCCGAGCTTGGAAAGGACCTCCAATCCGGAGTGGACTGGGGTAAGAAATGGCTAGTAAATTTTAATGCTTCTAAAACGAAGCTACTATCAATTAATCATCATAAACAATCGCACCTACCTTCCATTAGCATGGACCAGGCTTGCTCCCCAGAGAGTAAAACACTATGCCTCCTTGGTCTCACACTTTCAGCGGACCTCAAGTGGAATGACTATATCGAATCCATTGCTAAATCCGCTGCTATGAAAGTCGGTTCTCTGTGCAGGGCCCGGAGGTTTTTTCCGTCTGAATGTCTCCTGCACATTTATAAATCTACCATCCGCCCGTGCATTGAATATTGTTGCCACATCTGGTCGGGTGCCCCTGCTATTCTCCTTGGGCTTCTCGACAAGGTACAGCGGAAGGTCTGTAATGTGATCGATACTGACTTAGCAGACCGCCTGCAGAGTCTCTCTCACCGGCGCGACGTGGCTTCCCTGTGTCTCTTCTATAAATACTTTCACGGCTTCTTCTCCGATGAACTTGGATCACTGGTGCCCCCTAGGTTCGAATTTGCAAGAGATACTAGATTAGCAACTAGATCCAACCCTTTTACAGTGAAACCGATAAAATGCAGCTGTAACTTCTACTCAAACAGTTTCTTTCCTCGCACTTCCCGACTGTGGGATTCTCTTGCACATGACTGCTTCCCCGACGGCTACAATCTCCAGGAGTTTAAATGTAAGGTCAATAGATATCTCCTAACAAACTAACTTCCATTCTTTCAAACACTCTTCCCACCCACCCAACTATCTATCACCCACTTCTGACATTTCCTATATCTAACCACTCTTCCTATTTACCTCCCCCTATGTAGCCCGAAGCGCAATAGTGGCGGTGAAATGCCTTGCTTGGGGTGAAATGATTAAAAAAAACATCAGGAAAAGACAGTTAAAGTTTTTAGGATATGCAATGAGGATGGACGGCTTGGAGAAACTAATACTCACGAGGCGGATAGAGTGGTTGAAAGACAAGGGAAATCAAAGCATGACATACATGGTAGACTTGAGCAGATGGATGGTAGTGCGTGGATTGAACGAGATAACAGGAAAAGGGGTTTTACTAGCGACAACGGATAGGGAGATGTAGAGGGCTATGATCGCAGGTTTCCTGAGGAGATACGGCACATAGAGAAGAAGGCATGAACTTAGGTTATTTTAATTATTTTCTTGATTTTGTCCAGCACAAGAGGAAGAAAAAGAAATCAAGAAATATTATTTTAACATTAATTTCTTAAATTATGGGGTTGATAATTAAAATATCAAAATTGAAAAGCGAAGTTTTTATCTAGGATCGAACCCTGACTTCTATCTTCAATGAAAAAATCATTTCGGCTTTCCAGAGTTTTAATTTAAATCGTCTTTTCTAGTTTGTTTTCTTAAAATCAAAACTGTATAGAATGTGAATTTCAATTTAACACGTTTATACAAAAGCAGCTGCAGTGATGTTCCATTTCGTCAAGAAAGGATCTTCAATTTAAAATTGCTAATTTATGTAAACAAAATAGATTGCAAAGTTTATAAAAAAATTATTCATTCAATCAAAATTTCACCTTTTTATCTAGATTTTATTTCATATTGGCAATCAAATTTCAAACTAATTAAAGGCTCCAATAATTCTTTTCTGTAAGGAAGAAGCCTGGATGCTTGAAACGAAACGTTAGTTTGACAAAGTGACATTGGCGGAATAGGCAGAATCCATTCAAATCTCGAAAAAAAGATTTTTTAATGCCACAATCGCAACATAAAAGTCGGTGTTACCACGCAACCAAATCATATCCATTCTGTTTTTTGAATTCTGAGTAAAACATAAGAAAGTAATTTTATGTATCATTGTAAAACACCTATTTCCTTTCTTTAACACTTGAAAGCTACAATATAAAAGGTGATTGCAAAAAATGACCTCATTCAAAATGTGTTGTGGGATCGCACCTTTCTGTATACAAGAATGGACTTATCTGATGTGAACATATAATCCCGACTATAGGCTTTGCTACTATGACACTGTCAGCTCTTCTGCTTTCGGGTAGAGATCGCTCTCTGCTTCCGAGCAGAGAGCACTAACACAGTCGTGGTTCCGCCGAAGGGTAGAATCACAACTGGGGAAAAAGAGAGAGACATTTTTGACCCGGCTATATGGCCAGGAAGACACGCAATAAGAAGACCTTGTGCACATCTTGTCTTACGTGGAAAGGTAGGTAAATACCGTTGCAAAGCAGTTGGCTTTGCTACTATGATACTGTCAGCTCTCTGCCTTCGGGTAGAGATCGCTCTCTGCTTCCGAGCAGAGAGCACTAACCCAGTCGTGGTTCCGCTGAAGGGCAGAATCACGACTGGGCAAAGATAGACAGATATTTTTGGCCGGGAAGCCCCACAATAAAAAGACCTTGTGTCACATCTCGCATTACGAGGGAAGGTAGGTAGATACCGTTGCAAAGCAGTTGGCTTTGCTACTCTGATACTGTCAGCACTCTGCCTTCGGGTAGAGATCGCTCTCTGCTTCCGAGCAGAGAACACTAACCCAGTCGTGGTTCCGCCGAAGGGTAGAATCACGAGTGGGGAAAAATAGACAGATATTTTTGGACTGGCTATATGGCCGGAAAGACCCACAATAAGAAGTCCTTGTGTCACATCTCGCCTTACGTGGGAAGGTTAGTAAATACCGTTGCAAAGCAGTAACTGCCATAGTCACTGTAAGCTTTCTGCTTTTGGGCAGGGAGCACTAACCCAGTCGTTGTTCTGGCAAAGGGTAGAATCACGACTGGGAAACAATAG
Organism: Ascarosepion bandense; assembly: GCA_037127315.1. Classification (NCBI taxonomy): domain Eukaryota; kingdom Metazoa; phylum Mollusca; class Cephalopoda; order Sepiida; family Sepiidae; genus Ascarosepion; species Ascarosepion bandense. The sequence continues at coordinate 20,856,943 of JBBBDQ010029769.1, read as the reverse complement.
ACAGATATTTTTGGCCGGACTATATGGCCGGAAACCCATATTGAAAAGGCCTTGTGCCAAATTTTGCCTTACGTGGGAAGGCGACTAAATACAGTTGCAAAGCAGTAACTATCTTTGTCACTGTCAGATCTCTGCCTACGGGCGGTGTGCATTAACCCAGTCGTGGCTCCGCCGAAGGGTAAAGTCACGACTCGGAAACAATAGACATATATTTTTGATCGGGCTATATGATCCGGAAAACCCGCATTAAAAGACCTTGTGCCATATTTTGCCTTAAGTGGGAAGGCGACTAAATACTGTTGCAAAGCAGTTATAGAGTTGTAAAGCAGTTGCACAATTGGTCAGTAATTTGGTGCTAAGTTGGGGTTGTTTGAATATAGACTCATTACCCGGACATACTATTTGTCTTCAAGACTATATAATTATTTCTAATAATAGTATTATTGAATTGATTAACCTGTGTTCCAGTTTATATATCTTGTTCAATATAACATTTTCTATCTCGATATCTGTTTTTGTTATTTATTATTTTGTGTGGTTTCTCACCCGGAATCCACAACAAAATGTTTCCTCGTATAAAATGAAACTTATGATAAAATTACGACCTTTATTAAAACATTGAATAGTTCTCGCTGATTTTTAATGAAAAGTAATATTTTATTTACCAAACATAGTAATAAACATGTCACTGAAAGTATTGTTTATAGATATCCACTACTTTTTCTCATCTTTACGGCTTGCATTTTAATTTCACGTAGAAAAAAACGACACGTCTTTTGAGGCTAACCATGAGTCACCCCATTTTTGGCATATTTATAAGAATGAAAGTGCTGCTCAGTTAGGCCATATGCGAGCGAAACACATGATAATCGGACGGAGCAATGTTTGGTGAATACGGCAAAAACGTCCTGCTTAATCGTTTCCATGTGGGTTTTCACCTGTTTTGCAACATGTGACCCAGCGTTGTCATGTTGAAACATCACAGTATTCTCTCTGATCGTATAGAGTCGGTTTTTCTTTCATGCTCACTGAAAAGCATCAATTGTACTTGATAGCGATCTCCGGTGGTGGTTTCGGTTGAGCAGCTCAGAATAAATTACACGCAGCTGATCTCACCAAAGGCAGAGCAGAAGCTTCGAACCATTGATATTCGATTTTGCTGCCGATGTTGATGAATAGCCGAGGTAGGCCTCGATTCTCTACACTTTTCATCGCCGGTCACGATCTTCTTCTTCTTCTTTATTGTGCCCTGTACTTTCAGGACCTAGGCGATCATGGCTTTCCACGTCTCCCTATCCCTGGTGGCTCTCAGCACGGTTTCTCCTGTTACTCCACGCAACCCTCGTTCCGTCTTCCACCTGATCAAGTCCTTCAAATATGTTATCCGCTGATTTCCCCTGTCTCTTTTTCCTTCTAACTGGCCTGTTAGTATCAGTTTCTCCAAGCCCTCCTTCCTCATTGCATGTCCCAGGAACTTCAGTTGTGTCTTCCTGATGCTTAGTATTAATTTCCTTTTCGTTTCCATCCTTTCCAAAACCTCATCATTGCTCACATGCTCGATCCATGATATTCGCAGCATCCTTATATAGAACCACATTTCAGTTGCTTCAAATTTTTCCTTCATCGCCGTTCACGATACGGAGTAAAAAAAACTTTCTTTTTCTGCAGTTAAAGCAGGTATCTACACATAACAAGACGCCGTTCGGCGTCTCTCGGCTTTCAACTCGAACGGCACCCCTATGTCCTCGCTTTTGAATCATTCCTCATGGTTTCAAACGTTTTGAAACTGTTGTGTGATCAACTCTTGCCTGACATGAGTCTTTATTAAGTAATGAATCCAATTCTTCATTTTCAAACTCTTTCAATGCCCCAGGGCGTTCTTTATCTTCAACATCAAAATCATCATTTTTCGATGCGTCTACACAATTCTCTGCATGTTGTCTCCGACAGAGCATGGTCGCCATCAGTCTCAACAATAATTCTGTGTTTTTTAGCTACAGACTTCTTTTGAATAAATTAGTGCAGTAATATCTGGATGTGCGTTACGGCGCAGTGGTTATCGGCTTGAAAAGAAGAAATCAGAGAGCCAAGTTCGAATTTCAGTTGAAATTCTTGCATTCACATACGTACAAATACCCTTGCGAAAGGTATTAATCCGTCCCTTTTCCCTCCAGTTATGGGTTAAATAGCAAAATAGATTAGGTTCTATATTTTTGGCTGGCAACCAGTCTACCGCAGAAAGTAATGGGAAAATCTACTGCGGGAAAATCTTCTGCCCAGTGAGTCATGTCTTTTTCTAGACATGATCGCCCAAGTGTGTATCATGTATGACACTTAACTGATTGCAGCAAAATTCGATGCAAATATACTGTCTTCAACACGAAATCAGATTTTTAAGGCTATGAAAAACAAAGCTGTTTCCACTTCGGCGAATTTCAAACTTGCTTATTATTCTTCTTTATAGATTAGTTGTCATTTGAATTTTCACGTTCTGGGAACGCCATCTTTTGGCAAAAAGCATGAACATATTCAAGATCCTAAAACGTGCAGACAAAACGTAATGCATTGATCATACAATCATGCCAATAACAATATATCAATAACAAACATATTCATATTAATCATATCAAACCGTCAATTGCCCAAACAATTCTCTCCCGTCTACAAACAATCCTCTTTAGGTTCAAAACATTTATTATTAATATTTATTTAAAATAATTAAATAAAAATTATGAAAATAAAAATATCAAATATGGTTTTAATAAATTAAATGAATTCTATTAAATTAATCCTAGAATCAATGTTATAATACTGATAAAAAAATCTTCCTGATATTTACATTATTCCGACTGTTGACTTCATCTTGGTTGCCATTTTCCTGACGTTTCGACCGTTGTACGCTCCGACCTTCTTCAGCTGACTTGAATTTTAAACCGAACCCTTTTTTCGATCACTGGAGACAGATTATTCTCGTTCCTCAAGTCATGGCACTTCCATATGTTTTAGTTATCTACATTTGACAGAACTCACCGAGATTTTTTATTCTCCACTGCTCTAGTCAGGTATTGAACTCGCAACTCTTTGGGGTAAAGTCACTGAATCTGATCAACGGTTTTACCCACTGGAACCTGCATCTTTGTTGTTGGAGCAGATAACGGTCGAAATGTCGTTAATATCACAATAGAGATAAAGACAATAATCCGAATACTGTAAATAATGTAAATACTTCGTCTCAGAAAGACTGACAAATACTTACTGTATACCTAATCTTATAAAAACTATCTGTCATGGGTCCTTACTCCAGAATTAACTCTTCCTAACACTATATATATACTACGCCTCTCAAGAGGGAGAGGGTCAAGCTGGTAGTAGTTCACTCAAAACCAGACTGACACTCATACTAACACCCTCCACATTTCGTATTGGTATTTCTTGTTAATATATATTTGTTATTTCTACCCTGGTGGTCGTGTTGTTCTTAACAGACCTTTACATGGTCCATAACATTATCCGAGGCACTTTTCTCTTGTTTTGCATATCCCCAACGTAGTTTCTGTTGTTTTTGTTGCACAAACTTATTTCTGTGAAAGTTTCATAGAAATGTTGCTCTTTTTCTTCAAATAATTTATTTCAAAATTATTTGTCAGTTATGTGAGTGGACTGGATACAAGGAGAGAAATATATTCGTTTTATCTTCATGTCTTCTCCACAAATATTTATTCTTGTTTATTAAGAAAGAGAACTCGATCACATATTTAGTGCTAGAAAATTGATAAATTCATATATATATATATATATATATATATATATATATATATATATATATATATAACGTAATTATATGTAGTTATACTCGTCTCGAACACCTTCCTCGAAAACTTTCGAACGAAGGGAAAAAATGGTTTTAAAAGACAAAAGAGCTTAGGACATGAAAGTCAGTCAAAAGTGTTCGTACAGAAATCAGCACGAAGCCCAAAGAAAAAAAAACGACACGAGTAACCATCTAACAGAAAGCGCTCAATACAAAGGTAGAGCGAACTTAATAGAACCTAATAAGCCAGATCTGGCTTATCACGTTTTATATATAGGTATAGTTGTCAGTCCGTAAACTGTGAGGATAATCCAACAAGATTTCCTTAATATAAAATATTAATAGGTAAATCCATATAGAAAGCTCGATGGGTGTTAACCAGAGCGATATGACATCTTATAAAGGAAAACTCAACACGTCATATTAGTTATAAATTATAGTTCATTTCAATGAGCTTAACTAGCTCATATCATCAGACTCTTTTACAATATTTCCTCCATCTGGCATAAAATTTCTGCCGCAATGAACGTTTTCTTAAAATGAAGAGGGAATATAATAGAAATAATAATAATAAACATAAGATTACAAACAAATAAATAAATAAATGACTTTTATATATATATATATATATATATATATATATATATATATATATATATAGGTATAGTTGTCAGTCCGTAAACTGTGAGGATAATCCAACAAGATTTCCTTAATATAAATTATTAATAGGTAAATACATATAGAGAGCTCGATGGGTGTTAACCAGAGCGATATGAAGTTTATAAAGGAAAACTCAACACGTCATATTAGTTATAAGCTATAGTTGATTTCAATGAGTTTAAACAACTCATCTCATCAGACCCTTTTACAATATTCCTCCATCTGGCATAAAATTTTGCCGGAATGAGATTTTTCTAAAATGAAGAGGGAACATAATAAAAATAATAATAATAAACATAAAATTACAAATAAATAAGTAAGGAGGAAAGAAAGAAATGAAGGAACGGGAGGGAAGGGGAGAAAGAGATATAGTCCCAAATGTGGGTAGTCTTTATAAGCACAGGGCTACAGAGTATATATGTATGAGTATGAAAACGCTAAAACCTAAAAAGATTTTAAAAAATCAGTAGATATAAAAAATAAAACAAAATCTCAGGGTAAGTATATGTGGGAATATATACATAGGGACATGTGGATTTAAATTAATGTAAGTAAGTGGGTTGACCTGACGGGGTCAAAAATACAACTAAAGTCAGGGGAATTGGTTTCTCTCAGATGTCATACCAGTTAAGACTGTCAAATAACTTCACATGAATACTACTTCATATCGCTCTGGTTAATACCAATCTAGCTCTCTATATGGATTTACCTATTAATATTTTATATTAAGGAAATCTTGTTGGATTATCCTCACAGTTTACGGACTGACAACTATACCTATATTGCTCGTAATAACTTAGTCGAGCTCTCCCAGGAATATCTACTATCTGGAAAACAATACGTTACGGACGGATATTACCTACCAAATGGAAGAATATTTCCCGGAATATTCACTCAAAAATATCGCCTACCCTTCTTTACATTCCTTCACACGATCCCTTACGGAGAAGATCACTGATTTCTTAAAAAGACTAAGATGGAAAACCCATTTTTACCTGAACCCATCTGAGAAACCCAGTAACACAAACGAATACCACCACCTAAAATCCCAGAAAACACCCTCCAACAACAAATTACTAGACCCCTTTGAAAAAGATATGCTCAAATTGGTTAGGAAAATCAACTTCAGAAAATCATCGAATAAATTCCTACATAGAATAAACCAGGACATTAATGAGATTAAAAAGTCCCAGGAATTATGGATTAGAGCGGATAAATCCAGGAACATATACAAAATCAATCCCTCTCGCTACCAACAACTCATCAAAAGGATAATCACCAGCACCTGTAAAGTAAATAAAGAAAACATGACGGAATCCAAAATCAACACAGTTGCGGCTAAATGTGCAAAGAAACTTAGGATAGAAGATAGAATGGGAAAGATCCACCTGAAAGTTGCTTATTTGCTGTTTAAGGATCACAAGCCCAACTTTGATAATAAACTACAGACTAGATTGATCAACCCTTCAAAAACAGAGTTAGGACTAGTATCTAAAAACATACTAAAAAATATAATTGACCAAATACAAAAATCTTCCACTATCAACCTATGGAAAGATTCTGCAGGCACCATAAAATGGTTCAAGGGCATCCAAAATAAAAATAAGGCTACCTTCATTCAATTTGACAATATAGATTTTTATCCATCCATATCAAAAGTTCTATTAATAGATAGCTTAGAATTCGCTAAAAACTTTGTAAATATTCAGATGAAGAATCGAAGATTAGCATCTAGAACATCCGATTTGTCTTGCAATAACTTGACTTGGACAAAAAGCCAAGGAGATAACCTTGATGTACCAATGGGTGCCTTTGACTCTGCCAAAATAGCAGACTTAATAGGAATCTATATTCTAAATACCCTTAGTGGAATAATAAACCCCAAGCAAATAGGTTTATGCAGAGATGACGGACTAATAATTATCCCCAACAGTAATGGTCCACTATCATCTCGCATAGAGAAAAAAGTAATTAGGACATTTAAATGGCTTGGCTTTAAAATAGAGATCTCCTCTAACTTAAAAATAGTCAACTTTCTAGACATTACATTAAATTTAACCAGCAACACATTCAAACCATACCAAAAAAACAATGAAGCCCCAATCTACATAAACGTCAACTCCAACCACCCACTCAAATAATTAGACAAATACCCACAATCGTAAACACTAGAATCAGCAAATTATCATCAAGTAACAAAATCTTTAATGAGAATAAAACACCTTACAACACCGCCTTTAAAAAAAAGTGGGTTCAAGCAGGAATTGCATTACTTAGAGCCCCCCCCCCCCAAAAGTACCAGGATCAGTGAACCTAAAAATAGAAAAAGAAAGGAAATATGGTTTAACCCTCCCTTCTGTAAACTATCTAATATTAATATCGGACAATACTTCCTAAAATTAGTTGATAAACACTTTAAACAGAACAACTCACTAAGGAAAATCTGCAATAGAATGACATTAAAAATTAGTTATTCTTGTACCAGCAACGTTAATAACATCATCAATTCCCACAATAATGATATATTAAAGAAATTCCATAGCAACGGTAAGACAGAAAGTGCAACCCTCTGTAACTGTAGAATCAAAAATAAATGCCCGGTAGGAGGCATATGTAAATCAGAAAAAGTAATATACCAAGCCATCATCTATCCTAGGGTAGACATAAACCACAAAAAAAACATATATAGGAATTTCCGCCGGTCCATGGAAACCATGCCTATATAATCACACCCAATCTTTCTCGAAACCTCACCTAAAATATCAAACCGCCCTCTCGAAATATTTCTGGGAATTAAAAAACAAAAATCTTCACCGTCTGACACTAGAAGCAATCGGATGTCTAACCGTACTGATGAGCTGTGATACAGCAAAACAGATCTGTTTGTGACGCAAAACGCCCGAAGAATTCTAGAGCTAATTCCTTTTAACGTTGCAGAAAGAACAGTTAACACTAGTCAAAGTGGCTACACAGTGAAAATGGTTTCACGCTATCGAAATTTTCGGTCCAGGTGCACCTAAACACTCTCCATTGAGTTCGTGTCAGGATTTTGGGCAGTGACACACATCAGTGACTTGATACCTTGCGATTTCCTCTAGGACTTTGCTCGTATGACATAGTGCTCCCTTTTCTTTAGAAAGATAGACCTTCCTGTCAATCTGATTGATGTCAAATCGTAGGAGAAGTCCTTTCTCTAATATTTGACTGTATTTTACACCCATTCTGCCGTTTGTTAACAAGAATCAGCTCAGATTCCCTCCCAAAACAGACAGCGCCCTACATCATTCCTCTAATCCCGCCATATTTCAGTTCTGCGCCGATGAACTTAGCTCACTGGTGCATCCTATACTTAAATTTACTCGATCCACAAGATTAGCAATTAGGTAACCCTCTGCAAAACAGTGGCAGTAAAATGCCTTGCTTGGGGCGATATGATTATAAAAAAAATTCTATACTATTATGATCTGGATATAAAGTGAGATATCAATTCTACATTAGAATAAATACATAAACTCATCCCTCACTTTATGGCCACAATCATCCTTCTCTTACCCACTTCCTGAAACCCCATATAACCTGTCACTCTTTCTCATAATTTTACTGTACAACAGTGGTAGTAAAATTCCTTGATAGGGGCGATATGATTATAAAAAAGTGTTTTATGGTCGCCTGTAGACATTCAATATTCCAAATCCTAATCTTATATCTTTAAACATAAACCTTTTCTCTAATTCGAATATTGGCAGAATTTACTTTAATCTGAATAAATTACAGATTGCTAAAATTCCAAATCTTTGTTTTTAAGTTTTCCCGTCCACTCAATATTTCTGTTCTTCTTAACCTCTGAAATCAAAGGTGTCTTTCTTTCAACTCTTCTTTGATAACACATCACTTTCAACGAGTTTCGTACCGTATACAGCAAAAGTTCCGTGATATTTGCGATATCTTTGACGCTCCAAAAACGATTTCTGATGACCGTTCTTCAGCGCCCTTTTCATTCGCTCGGACATATTGCTTGGTCCTCCGGAAAGTTGTTTCACACGACAATGGCATTCTTCATTAATTTTCTTGACAGTATAATTAACCGTTTGAAGATTACCCTGAAAAATCTAACAATTTCTCTATTTGATTTGCCACACTAATGCCATCCTGTTATTTGGCCTCGTTGAAATTCACCAATGTCCTTACTTCCGCGAACTTTCATTTCAAATTATATGTCAACTATCGTTCATAGATAAAAGTAATTTGATACTAACACGATATTGTCTATATTATTACACAAGCGAAAGTTTCTGTAATGAACGGTAGCTAAAAACTTATTATAAACCAGTGTGTATTAAACGGTAGAGACAACTTGGTCTTGAAGATTTTCTTTTGGATTTTCTCATATTTTCTAACGAGGCTTTTTATTTCTAAATTATATTTGTACAAATGTGTTTTTTACAATTCCAATTATCAACAATTGCCTTGCAGCGGAATCGTGTTACTACATTTTGAAGAACTAAATAAACGTTAAGAAATATTTTTTTAAATTCAAGGGAAGTAATAATGTGATCACGTGCAAGCGTGAAAATATGTTGTAAAACCGTAAAATTTGTCCCTGATGATTAACGATGTCGTTTGAAAGTACTCGGTTAACATATGGACAATATTTGTACAAATATAATTTGGAAAAAAGGCCCATTAGTAAATATGAGAAAATAAAAATGAAAATCTGCAAAACTAAGTAGTCTGTATCGTTTAATACAACGTGTTTAATATATATATATATATATATATATATATATATATATATATATATATATATATATAATTAAATTTGTTTTTATTTAAAATTATTATAGTTTACATATATATACGAGTGTGTGTGTGTGTGTGTGTGTGTGTGTGTGTGTGTGTGTGTGTGTGTGTGTGTGTGTGTGTGTAAAAATCATTCTGGTGACTTTAGCGGTTTAAAATGATTTTTAATGTTGTGATTACACAATAGCATGAAGAAGAGGGGACAAAGAAGTTTATAATTGTAATTTATTTCTAATATGTTTGGGTATCTAACTTAGCTGATTGTCATAAAATGAGATACTTAATAATAAATGAAAAAGGAAAGGGAAACTTTGAAATTAGTTAGATTATATATATATAATGTAACTAATTTCACAGTTATATATATATATATATATATATATATGGGCGTGTATAATGACATTATACATGCTCAAAAGTCTGCCTTCTTTTACCGTGCGCCCATGCCCCAGAGGTAGGGTTTCAATCCTGGGTTAAAGGCAGTCGGAGTCTAAAAGTACTGATCAGCTGTGATACAGCGAAACAGATCTGTCTGCGGATGACTTATATATATATATATATTGTAACAACGTTATAGAACTCGTAGGTTTTTTACCTGCTGTTTATGCATTTACTTTTATAAAGAGTGCTCGATACAACGTAGAGCATATACTATACTGCTTGTTTTTAATAAAATCCGTTCATACTCACAGATAATCTTTCTCGGAAAAGAGATTGAAAGTACTTGGCTACTTTGAGAAATGAATAATAATAATAATATATGTCAACTTTACAGCTCATTTCTGACATCTTTCAATTATAATACGCGAAAGATTATCCATCAGTATGAACGGATTTTATCTTAAAAAACAGATTCAATGATTGCAATTTATTTCATCAATGTTTGCAATTTATTTAATCTGACATGTCTAAAAATAAGTTGCTGCCTAAATACACAAATTTTAATATCTCTATATATATAGCTTTCAAGGCCAAAATATTCCGGAAATGACTTGAGGAAAATGCATCTTATTACTGGTATCCAAGCATTTTCTCATCTTCCCCGATTTAAAATCCTTGGATTACTAAGAAGTGTCCAACAGCCATTCTCACAGCACTCTGTCAAGAATGTCATGAACAAGATACACACCGCAAAAGCCTGTTGGCAGTTTTGCTCAACAATCAAAGATGACATATCCACCAACGGCAGAGTCATTGAATAACTGCAACGTGTTTTTCAGTATCCAGTTTTGCACACTGTTTTAATTCATTCAAACGTATTTCATGTTCAAGTAATTGTTTTGTTCTGTATATAAAATTTGCAATTACTACCTGTTTTCAGACCTCAAAAGAATACTCCAGGGAAAGAGATTTGGCTCTAATGGAGAAGTGGTATCGGAAACTGAGGCGTATTTTGAGGCCAAAGACAAATCATTCTATACAAAAAGCATCAAATTGCTAGAAAAGCATTGGAATCAGTGTATCGTCCTAGAAGGAGACTATGTTGATGAATAAAGTAAAAGTTTGTCTAAAAGTTATCTTATTGGTTAAGCCCAGGTTTTATCGAGCGATAGGTTACTTCCTTTCAGCACACATTGGTTTAGAAATTCACTTATATACATCATAGTTCAAATCATGGTTATAGTCTTGACTATGTTATTTGTTATAAACATTACCTGCAAGATATTTGCAACATCGGAGTAATGCGTGAGGCTGAGTGTTGTTGTTAGTATATGATGGTTAGTGGACAAGACAGGATGCATTCCACGAAGAATGAGAGCAAGTGGGGTATCTGTACCAAAACGTATAAATGTTTCTAAGTTATGTTATTCAAACTTGTGTGAAGATTTACAGAATGCTTTTAAGAATTCTGTATTTGATGGTACATGGAATAAATTTAAAGAAACAGTTTATTATACCAATTCCTAAATATTAGAATTAAATAAGCGCAAACATAAAGATTGGTTTGAAGAAAATGATGCAGGAATTAAGGAACCACTAAAAAGACGAAATGAAACTCACTGGAATATCTTAGCGCCTATGACAAAGGTAAATCAGCACTGCTGCAATGTTTTTAAAATATGAAATCCTTTTTTTTTTTTTTTAATAAAAGCTGAATGGTGGTCTAAATTTTCCGGCCAAGTTCAAAGGTCTTTTAATCAGAATGACTCGAAAGTATTATATTACGTGATAAGGAAAGTGTTTGGTCGCAAATATTTATCTGTAGTGCCTTTGAAGTCGAAAGATGGATATAGTATTTTAAAAGAATTCCAGAAGATATCATGATACGGTGGAATGAATATTTGTAAATACTTTCTTCTGTTTTGCAAATGTAAAACATAACGTGCAGTATAATATCGTTAATAAAGAATGTAACTGCAGGGACAGAAACAAATGCCCACTTGACGGAGTTTGTAGAACAGAGGGGGTTATTTACAAAGTAGAATTACAGGATACAGATGGCCAAAGAAAAACATACATGGGGTGTACAAAAGGAATTTTTAAAAATCGCTAGTATAATCAGAGGTCTACATTCAATTTATAAGGGCTTAAAAATTGTACCAAATTGGCTAACCACGCGTGGAAAGTGAAAGAAAAAATAATGTCAAAGACCCTGATATAATATGGAGCATTTAAAAATATGGTAGAACTTACAACTTTGGCAATGTCTGCAGATTTCGCGAAGAAGGATAGTTAGCCATGATATTATTTCGAGAAAGGTTCCTAAATGAAAGATCCTAAGTAAGAGGTTCTACACAAGGAATGAGAATGATTTACTCCAGTGATCGTAATAAAGGATTCAGTTCGAAATTCGTAGCACCTGAGGAGGGTAAATGTTTGATTATACATGGGGGTGATTAGGTTTAGGGTGTATGTATAATAGATATGAGTTAGAATTCATGTATGTTTGGTAATTATTTACTAATTCCAGTGTTACATCAATAAAGTCTAATATTTTTAAGTTAATGCTGAATATTACTTTCAAGTTTAGACTTTTAAATTCTCTATGAATTAATTTCCTAATCTTATCAGTTTTAAAACGTGTTGAGTTTTTTTTACTACCATAAGTTCATCATCTACCATAAGTTCATCATAACTCTATGTCATGTCATCATAACTCTTTTTTACTACCATAAGTTCATCATCTACCATAAGTTCATCATAACTCTATGTCATGTCATCGTAACTCTTTTTTACTACCATAAGTTCATCATAACTCTATGTCATGTCATCGTAACTCTTTTTTACTACCATAAGTTCATCATCTACCATAAGTTCATCATAACTCTATGTCATGTCATCATAACTCTTTTTTACTACCATAAGTTCATCATCTACCATAAGTTCATCATAACTCTATGTCATGTCATCGTAACTCTTTTTTACTACCATAAGTTCATCATAACTCTATGTCATGCGTGTTAAAGTCATAGTGTGTGGTAAGGTTATATAAAGCAAATAAACCAACAAGGTAACGTCAAATTGGTAATCTGAATTATTCTTTATCTATTGTTTTTGATTGTGGATAAAGATGGGTGTCTTGATGGTAATTATAATATCATATTCATCCTTAATTAAGTCCGAATCATGTGTGTCAAATTCCAGAGCCAAAGGGAAAAGACTATTGGAAACTGATAGGTAATAATCAACTATGCTGAATTGGGTTAAAGAACAATTAGGTTTATCTTTAATATTGCAAAACCAATTGATGACATCAGCTGTATTGGTCCACTGTAGTAATCCAAGGTTCTGCTGGATCATTTTATTAATCATTTCCAGAATAATTATACTGATTTGACGAATTTCTGACCTGGCGGGGGTGAATCTCCCAAGATCCATTCTCTTAATGCTTGTGAAAGAAATCTCACATCAAAATTTTGCTGTCTTTAGCGTGATCCATAGAAATGTGCTATACTGTATTGTTGGTTGTTCCGGAGCGATTCAAACTCAAGATAAAAAAATCTGAGGACTCTTTTTTATTGTTTTTGCGATAAAGTGTTATCAGTACTTTCAAATAATGTGGATGGTCCTGAACAAGTTTTCACCACTATAATTAAATCCTGTGTGTGGATTTTCTGACATCTCTCATCATTTCATATCCACACCCAGGCGAGAGATTTAACACTGCGGGGACAGGTAAATTATATTGCTGAAAGACTTAAGCCTATTTAAATATAGCGCTGATTTCCATAATCCATGGATGGGGGCGAGCAAGAAAAGGAACCCTAAATGTTGCTTACTCAGAATCTCAATTTGGTAGCCATCTGCCGCTGGTTGGCTGTTTAGTATTGAAGATTGGCTCTTGGAATGAAAAACACACTCCAAGATATTGATTCAGCACCACAACGACAAACAGTTTTAGTTTCCCTTGAGCTTCTTTTGACATAGTTGTACATGGTGAAATCCATCTTGCTGAATCATCACAACTTGAGGAAGTGAAAAGAGATTATGTATTTTATTGTCTGGTTAAAGTATGTGTCGCTTATTGATTACATTTTTATCACCATACTTTCCTGTTTCGAGATCCCGAGATCCGCGTTGTGGCACAATATGTGGACTTGTATGCAGGTCACTGGCGGAACTGAAATCTCACATGCGATACAAAATTCAGCCACTTTTCTAACTTCTTCCCTCTGTCTCTTCTACAAATATTTTCATGACAACTGCTCTGACCAGCATTTGTCCTTGTTAATGAATTTAAACACGTTACAAGATTGGTATCCAGGTCCCACCATTTACCGTTGAAATAGTTAAAAGTAACCCTCACTTCTACTCCATCAGTTTCTTTTCTCGCAATTACTTGCTTCCATGATAGTTACAATCTCCAAAAATTTAAATGCAATGGCAATTGACATTTATCTTCTTAAATCGCGTTCATCTTTTATCCTTTCCTCAATACCCATTGTACCTCGTCTTTGCTCTCACTGTAACCCCCTGCGAACTACCGGCGGTTTCACTTCGCTTGGGATAATATGATGAAAAAACAATGCGAGTTTTTGCTTCACACATTCCTTCTCGAAAGTGAATTAACATTGGTATATGAAGAGGCAAGAATATCCTATCACTTGCCATATTGCGGAACGAAATAATATTTTTAGACGGGTGATACCGGTTGCATAGAACTTTTCCATTTTACACATTTCTACCATCTATATATATATATATATATATATATATATATATATATATATATATATATATAATAAAAGTGTGAGAAGCCCTGAACGTTTTCTTTAGAGGGTATGTTTATTGTTTTTGTAATTATACAAGTTATGAAGAATTAATTGTCCATGACGCTACACGTGTTTCGAGTCTAAAATTGACTCTCTTCAGGCAAAATAAATTCGTGGTTTTTACGTTTGGGTTTCTTCGAATATCTGATCGCAAGTTTGTTGTTTTTATAAAGTTAATAGGAAGAATGGGAAAATAAATAAAAACAGTAAAACAAAATAAGAAAGATAAAATTAGATAAAATAAATCAAAATAATATGAATTAAATACTGGCACGTTGAATGGTCTCTTTCCATATCAGCATGTGTCCAAATGGATAAACAGATAAATAAATAAACAGATGAAAGAGTCAAGTGTTTATCCCAAGTCGACGTATATTGACGCCTTGTATTATCTTGGCGGTGTGCGTGTCTGTGTGTTTGTGTGTGTTTGTGTGTGGGGGCATCTTTTATTTATTTCGTCTGTATGTTTTGGTTTTTGTGTGTTTACATGTATGTGTGTTGTGCATGTGCTATTGCTTAGTGCGTTTATTCCTTTATTTGGTCATTTAGTTTTTTATTTCTTAGACGGTGTTTTGAGTTTGGAGTGTGCGCGTGTGTCTGTGTGTGTTTTTGTGTGTGGGTGTTTTATATTTATTTCGTCTGTATATTTTGGATTTGTTTTTGAGTTTGGTGTGTGTGTATATTTTTTTTTTTATAAGCGTTTCACCCCGAGCAAGGCATGTCACTGCCACTACTGTGCAGGGGGCTACGTAGAGTGGAGAAAGGCTGGTTAAATATAGGAAATAACAGAGGGTGGGTGATAGGCGGGTGAGGATACCGAGAATGAGGGTTGGGTAGATGAGAATATTGTGAGAATAGTTGGGAGTTAGTGTGATAGGAGGTGTCTATTGACTCTACATTTAAACACCTGGAGATTGTAACTGTCGGGAAAGCAGACTTGTGGAAGGGAGTTCCACAGGCGGGAAGCGCGAGAAAAGAAGCTGTTGGAGTAGAATTTACGGTTACATCTTATTTGTTTAACTGTAAAAGGGTGGGACCTAGTTGCTAATCTAGTATCTCGTGTAAATTCGTGCTTAGGCGGCACCAGTGATCTAAGCTCATCGGAGCAGAAGCCATGAAAGTACTTGTAGAAGAGGCACAGGGAAGCTACATCACGCCGGTGTGAGAGCGGCTGCAGCCGGTCTGCCAAGTCAGTATCAACCACGTTACAGATCCTCCTTTGTATTTTGTCAAGAAGCCCAAGGAGAGCAGCAGGGGCACCCGACCAGATATGGCAGCAATATTCAATACATGGGCGGATAGTAGATTTGTATATGTGCAGAATAGTTTCAGGTGGGAAAAATTTCCGGGCCCTGCACAGAGAGCCGACTTTCATAGCAGCAGATTTGGCAATGGATTCAATATAGTCATTCCATTTGAGGTCCGCCGAGAGTGTAAGGCCAAGGAGGCGTAGTATTTTACTCTCTGGGAGGCTAGCCTGTCCCATGCTAATGGGAGGTAGATGCGATTGTCTATGGTGGTTAGTTGATAACAGCTTTGTTCTGGAGGCATTGAAATTTACCAACCATTTCCTACCCCAGGTCACTACGGATTGGAGGTCCCTTTCAAGTGCGGCAGCGAGGTTCACTTTGTCGTCCAGACCTGGTTTCTGATCGATGCGGGAGTAGATTGTTGTGTCGTCGGCATACATGCCAACTTGGGATCTAATGGTGTCGGGGAGATCATTAATGTAGATCAGAAATAGCGTGGGACCTAGGATAGAACCTTGAGGGACGCCCGCGTTCGTCTGGTAGTTTTGGGAGGCATGCCCATTTAATACCACCTTTAATGTGCGGTTAGAGAGGAAGGACTGGATGAGGTCAAACAGATGTCCAGTTATCCCATAGCTCCGCAGTTTGCACAAGAGGCCAGCATGCCAGACCCTGTCGAATGCTTTGGAGATATCCAAGGAAACGGTTCGGGCTTCACCATTCTTGTCGAGTGCCTGGTATATGTACTCGGTAATGGTCGTAGTAGTCGTATATCGAATAAAGGAATAGGGTTGTTCCAACGAGAGTAATTAGTATAAAATAAAAAGTGTGAGAAGCCGTGAACGTTTTCTTTAAAGTGTATGTTTATTATTTTGGTATTTATACAAGATATGACGAATTAATTGTCCATGACGTTACAAGTGTTTAGAGTTTAAAATTGACTCTCTTCAGGCGAATAAATTCGTGGCTATTACGTTTGGGTTTCTTCGTATATATATATATATATATATATATATATATATATATATATATATATACTCATCCGCAGACAAATCTGATTCGCTGTATCATAGCTCATCAGTACGATTAGACAGCCAATTGCTATTTACCCATGATTGAAACCCGACCGAATTGGCGTCAGTCGGCGATTCTACCTCTGAGCTACGGGCGCTCGGTAAAAAGGAGGCAGACCTTTTAGCGTGTACATTATCATTATACACGCCCAATAGCTGAGAGTGTTCTAATTCATTGCTGAATGAACGATGCGTAGATGCTAGAGTAGCTACTGTTTTTCAAAGTCTACCATTCTTCCAGAGTGCACAATCAGGGTGTGAGAGTATATATATATTAATTTAAACAAGCATGACGTCATATATTATTTCTTTTCTTTTTTTTCCTTTTATTTTAGATCTTAGACATCTTTCGGCCAACACTTATTCAGAGGACATTCGTTGGCTCTTTTAATTAAAGGGACACAAAAATAAATGTAAACTCTAATAGAAGAAAAGTTGAAGCACGTTTAAAATTAAATTTATTAAAAATAATTAAAACGTGAGGGGGATGTAAATCACAGCTCCAAAAGAGTTAATAAAATTAGAAACAAAAAAACTCATAATCCTTCCAAATTTCTAATATTTTTAATTAGAAAAAGGAAAAACAAAGGAAATAAAATATGACACCCTGTTTGTTTAAATCAATATATATATATATGTGTGTGTGTGTGTGTGTGTAAACTATCAGTATAATCCGGCGTTGCTCGGGTGTAATGAAAGATTTAAAACTAATCTATGATCCTGGAGCTCAGACATTAAAACAATAATCAATAAGAAACGAGAAGGAAATCGACTTACGGCAAAATGGCAGCAACAAAAATTTCAGAAAGAAACCAAAAGGTGCCCTACCTGTTACGGATTGACCTCCAACGAAATCTGCCAGGGTCCCTCGACTCGCTCGGTGGTTATTCAGGGTCGATCCCCGGTCACGGCAACCAGATGTGGCACTCTCGCAAGCTGGACTGCTGCCTTCAAGCCAGATCCTGGTCGAAACGGCACCAGATGTGACGCCTCAGCCTGGCTGGCCCTCAATTCGCCCGGCGGCAACCAGTTGTGATACCGCACAGGGCACTGTAGCCCTTATGTGACGCTCGTCCTCGCCGACGGTTGTGACGATCCAAGTTGTCACACAGCCACCCGGTCGCGGTGATCCCGTCCGATGACGTCGCCACAAAAGCTGGACTACAGGACGTCTTTTGCAACAACGGGCCACTGTCCCACGTTGTGATTAGATCCCAGAAGTCTCGTCGTGCAATTTCAATAGTCGTCCCTTTTAACCAGCCCGGACACTGGTGTACAATTATGAGTTGAAAAAAATAAACACGGCACCAAAAAAAAATTAATAAAATAAATGAACGAAGTCGAACACGCCTGGAGAGCCACGTAGAATGTCTTTATATAAAGAAAAAAAAAACGTCTGTTTTTTCCCAAGAATACAGATGTCGAAAATGATATACAATCGTCGGAAATGATATGCAGTTGTTTAAAATGCTGGTTGTAACGGAGAGAGAAAGTTCGGCAAAAGCATCAAAGCTTCTAATCGTTAATTGAAATGTTTACTCTAAATTTCGTTAGCGTTGAAATGTACTTCTAAAACAGCAAAGTTCTTTGGGGTTCTTGACGGAATCTGACGGAATGTGCCGAATAGGAGCGACCGCTGGCGGAGTGGGTGTGGGTACTGACGGCAGTGGCACTCTGCCAAAATCTGACCTAATTAGCTCTCCAACTTAATTTTTCGTGTCGAGCATCTATTTTTATAACCAATTTCGATCCTCTCTGGGGATCCGGCCGGTCCACAGTCTTCGGCCAATGAAAATCGGTCTTCGCCCACTCGATTTGCGGATGTCTTTAGCTCAACGAATGAGATTTTGCCAACTCACATCGGAGCTTGATTCTATTTTAGGTTCGCACGGACCCGAATGTACTCACCAGCGGCCCTGACCTTCGGTGACCTTATCAAATCACTCTGACACTTGTTTTGTCAACACTTCTTTAGATTAGTGGAATACACACCAGATCTAAGAGAAATCCAGTTTAAACATAAAAGAGGCGAAAATCATGAAGGACGAGAAATTTATATTTATCCAAAATAACTTTATTTTATATTTCCGTGCTTTTAGAAACACTTGCTGGTACTAAAATTATTATTTTTTCCCTAAGCTCACATCGCGTGAAGCAATAAAACACTAATAATATCACCAATATCAATTTCTCTCACCGTTGTTTTAAACCAACCAAAGGAAAGTATCCCCGCGGGAGAAGAGAAAGTATCCCCGCGGGAGAAGAGAAAGCATCACAGCGTGAGATAGTGTCACATTTGGACGTTGGCACGAAAGACTAAAAAGCAATAGTTGTTTCCAGTTAAAGCGAAATCGTAGACTGAAAGAAAAATGAATGGCTGTAAGTCAAATTTTGAAGTTTGGTGAGAATCGGATAAAAATTGTGAATTTGTATAAAGGACATACAGACAGATAAACAGACACACACACAAACATCTTGCCTTTTATATATAGAGATATTATCGATTTACTGCACTATTGTAAGAACTGCAACCTTGAAACTTCTGAATATCGTTTCTTATGTCTTTGTCTATGAGTGTATCAAATTTGATTAACATCGGACCACTCTTTCTATAACCCGATTTTTTCGATTATCGATTTTCGATATTTATCGGTGGTACCTCGACACAAAACATAACTAAAAACACTCGCCGACGCGTATAGTACAACTGTGTAAATTTTTAAGAAAATCGGTTCAGTGGTTTCGGAGTCTATAGGTAATGGACACACACACACATACACACACACACAGACAGACACACACACACACACACAAAGTTCCATTTATAAAATAAGTTTATATATATATAATTACGCTCTCACACCCTGATTGAGCACTCTAGAAGAAAGGTAGACTTTGAAAAACAGTAGCCACTCTAGCGTGTACGCATCGCTCATTCAGTAAAAATGAATTTGACCTCTCTAGCTATTGGGCGCGTAATATGATATGCGCTAAAAAGACTGCCTTCTTCCACCGAACGCCTCGTGGCCCAAGGGTAGAGTTACTGACGCCAAATCGGTCGGGTTTCGAGCCTGGGTTCTGTAGCAATCGGAGTCTAACCGTACTGATGAGCTGTGATACAGCGAAACAGATCTGTCTGCGGATGACAATAATATATATATATATATATATATATATATATATATAGTTAAGAAACAAATCAGAATGTGTTTATAAATGTATGTGAGAGAGAGAGGAG
Organism: Ascarosepion bandense; assembly: GCA_037127315.1. Lineage (NCBI taxonomy): Eukaryota > Metazoa > Mollusca > Cephalopoda > Sepiida > Sepiidae > Ascarosepion > Ascarosepion bandense. The sequence goes on along the minus strand of JBBBDQ010029769.1, from coordinate 20,836,898 downwards.
AGAGAGTTAAGAAAAACAAATTAAATCTGATCCAACAGAATGTTTGAATTGAGAATAAGCACGAAATTTCTTTAGTAAATTTGGCTGGTTCAGTTATTTCTTAAGACATAATGCGAGGAGAATTATTTCGGTTTATATTTCAGTTTTGAAATCTTATTGTTTTGTTTTTATTTGTTGTTCAGAATTCGCATGTATGTTAGCCTTAATGTTATATCTGAATCATCTTTAAATTCTTCTTTCTTTTTTGTTCCAGTTGAGTGTACGGAACGGTCACGTGGATATCTTGGAATATGTTGGAATGTAAGTTTAGAGTAACTGGCTAGGCTTAGGTGTAATTAGCAGAAATGCTCGACAGAACTGACAAAGTTTCCAATAAACATAAGAAAAAACAAAAAAAGAACTGGGCAAAAAATAATACAAAGCAAAAATATATAAATATTACTGTATTCTGATGCAAACCTCGTTTCATAAAAATACTAGTCGATATATCGGGAGGTTCAAGTAATCTAACCCTGAAAACTTAATTACTAGAGAAATAGTAGGGTATACTTTTGACAAACATTTTTTTTTAATCGAATCACCCCAAGCAAGGCGAAAACGCCACTGATGCGCAGGGGGCTACATAAGAGTGAAAAGATTGGAAAAGAGAAAAACCGGAAACCACAACCTAAACAGGAAACAAGGGATGAGCCTCTTCACCTGTTCAATAGTCGTGGGTGGAGTGTGAACCGGGCGATAGTTTAGACTATCTACTCCAATTGAAAAAAATAAATAAAATTAAAAAAAAAGAGTGAAAAGATCGGAAAAGAGAAAAACCGGAAACCACAACCTAAACAAGAAACAAGGGATAAGTCTCTTCACCTGTTCAATAGTCGTGGGTGGAGTGTGAACCGGGCGATAGTTTAGACTATCTACTCCAATTGAAAAAAAATTAAATTAAATTAAAAAAAAAGAGTGAAAAGATTGGAAAAGAGAAAAACCGGAAACCACAACCTAAACAGGAAACAAGGGATGAGCCTCTTCACCTGTTCAATAGTCGTGGGTGGAGTGTGAACCGGGCGATAGTTTAGACTATCTACTCCAATTGAAAAAAAATAAATAAAATAAAAAAAAAGAGTGAAAAGATCGGAAAAAAGAAAAACCGGAAACCACAACCTAAACAAGAAACAAGGGATAAGTCTCTTCACCTGTTCAATAGTCGTGGGTGGAGTGTGAACCGGGCGATAGTTTAGACTATCTACTCCAATTGAAAAAAAATTAAATTAAATTAAAAAAAAAGAGTGAAAAGATTGGAAAAGAGAAAAACCGGAAACCACAACCTAAACAGGAAACAAGGGATGAGCCTCTTCACCTGTTCAATAGTCGTGGGTGGAGTGTGAACCGGGCGATAGTTTAGACTATCTACTCCAATTAAAAAAAAATTAAATTAAATTTAAAAAAAGAGTGAAAAGATTGGATAAGAGAAAAACCGGAAACCACAACCTAAACAGGAAACAAGGGATGAGCCTCTTCACCTGTTCAATAGACGTGGGTGGAGTGTGAACCGGACGATAGTTTAGACTATCTAACTGGGCGATAGTTACACAGACACACACACACACAGACACACACACACACACACAGAAATGTTGTTTAATTGAATTTAATTAAACAACATTTCTCAGAAAACCATAACCATGTAAGTAATATCAGACAGATTTTAGTCAACAATACAATAATACTCAGTCATACACACAGTAAAATGAACCTTCAGATATTGGGGGCCATCTACATTAAACAAACCACACTAAAAAAAAATCACGTTTAAATCTGGTCACAACACATTACATTGCATTTAAATATATTATGGTTCTCTTATATATATATTGGTTTATATATATATATATATTTACGTTGCATTTAAATATATGGTTCTTTTACCATCTTAGTAAAGTTTTATGTCAACACAAGATAAAATCGTTTTTGATGGTGGATATTTTTATGCTAACGTCCCTGGAACCTCTCTGAAGATGGCTCATGTTAGAACCAACATAATAAAAAATTATTCAAATGTTGGAAAATTTTTGTCTTTCTTTTCACCTGAGATTAAAGCCAAAATACGATGTTTAGAACGCTTATGCTTAAACATAGTAGACATTCATTGTTATATTTAACAGTATATGTTTAGAAAAAAAATATATATATAACAATACAGTAATGTGCAAACGTATTAGGACAAGAACTATTTTATCTTTTATGAGGCATATATAAAAGAGAATAATATTAAAAATAAAAGGCATGGTCATCAGCAAAAGATACAACCCAAAATGCCGAATACAGGTGGGGGATAACAGAATCAAGCAAGTACAAAAATTTAAGTCCCTAGGAAGTGTTCTAACAGAAGATGGAAAGTGCGACACGGAGATCCGAAGGCGAATTGGCATGGCAAAGGACGCGTTCCAGAAGATGTGCAAAATACTAACACACAGGAAAATCTCAATAGAAACGAAGAAAAGAGTGCTAGACTGCTACGTGATGTCAGTTCTTCAATACGGCAGTGAATGCTGGACAATATCATCGAAAATGAGGACAAAACTGGAGGCGGCCGAAATGTGGTTCTACAGAAGGATGCTACGGATATCGTGGACTGAGCATGCAAGCAACGATGAGGTGTTGGAAAGAATGGCAACAAAAAGGAAATTGATGCTGAGCATCAGGAAGAGACAACTGAAGTTCCTGGGACATGCAATGAGGAAAGAGAGCCTGGAGAACCTGATACTGACTGGACAGATAGAAGGAAGGAGAGACAGAGGAAGACAGTGGATAACATATTTGCAGGGTCTGATCAGGTGGATGACAGAACGGGGGTTACCAGGAGCAACAGGCTCAAACATACTAAGAGCCACAAGGGATAGGGAAACGTGGAGAACCATGATCGTCTACGTCCTGAAGGGACAGGGCACATAGAAGAAGAAGAAATAGTGAAATAATGAAGAGTTCTAACGGTTAAAACCCGGGTAGTGTGATACGAATCCTAAAAATTTGTAACTGCATTTTTTCTTTGTATCATTAGGATAGTATTTAGGACTTTATGTTGTTTACTGTCTTTCAGGACTATTGTTTACTGCCCTCCATCTATTTTTGTTATATATATATATATACTACCGGTCATGATTATTAGGTCACACCAGTGTTTTAAAAAAAATGATGTATTTCATACTATTTTTTAGTATTTATTGCTAAGTGAAGAATTGTAAATGAAAATAGAATGGTTCTTTAGTGTAACGATTTCCTACCCCCCCATATATGGATAAATCAACAACCCAAATAAAGTAAAATGGTATAAATAGATATAAAGAAGTAATATTTATTATGAATTAAAAAATAAAAAAAGAAAATGACTACTTCATACAGGGTCCTTATACAGGGTCCTTATACATGGGGACATAGAAAACTACTAGTACACTTATATAAGTTGTAACTTATATATATGGATGTGTGCGTGTATACGTGGTCATGTTTGTGTACGTATGCACACACACACACACACACACACACACACACACACAAACACACACATATATATATATATATATATATATATATATATATATGATTGTTTTTGTGTATATGGGCATAAATATGTACTTAATTTTCTCATATATATCTTGTGTATATAAAAGTATATGCGGGATTGAGAATACGATAAATTTAATTAGCAGTGATATGTGTGTACGTATATATACAGCACTACGTGGGAGCGCGGAAACCCTTTGCTTATGAAGCGTGTATATGTGTGAGTATGAGAACGCTAGGACCCAAAAGAAAAAAGAAAAAAGAAATCAGTGGCTATGTAAACTTAAGCAAAATCACATTGTATGTATATGTGGGAATGTACACATATGTATATGTGGAGAGAAGTTAGTATAACTAAGTAGGTTGACCTAATGGGGTCAAACAGACGCCAAAAGTCAAAGGAATTGGTTTTTTCAGAGGTCAAACCATTTCAAGACGGTCTGAACAAATTCAAACGTATCCAACGCCATTATTTGGAACTGGACTCTCTTTATTTCTTTCCTCCCTCTTTCTTTCTCTTTCTTTTCCTCCTTTCTTTCTCTTCATTTCTTTCCTCCCTCTTTCTTCTCTTTATTTCTTTCCTCTCTTTTCTTTCTTTATTTCTTTCCTCCCTCTTTCTTTCTCTTCTTTTTCTTTCCTCCCTCTTTCTTCTTTTTATTTCTTTCCTCCTTTTCTCTTTCTTTTTCTTCTCTCCTTTCTTCTCTTTATTTCTTTTCCTCCTTTTCTTTCTTTATTTCTTTCCTCCCTCTTTCTTCTTCTCTTCTTTTCTTTTCCTCCCTCTTTTCTTCTCTCTCTCTCTTTTTCTCTCTTTCCTCCCTCTTCTTTCTCTTTATTTCTTTCCTCCCTCTTTCTCTCTTTATTTCTTCCTCCCTCTCTTTTTCTTCTTTATTTCTTTCCCTCCCTCTTTCTTCTCTTTCTTTCTTTCCTCCCTCTTTCTTTCTTTCTTTCTTTCCTCCCTCTTTCTCTTCTTTCTTTCCTCCCTCTTTCTTTCTCTTTCTTTCTTTCTTTCTCTTTCTTTCTTTATTTCTTTCCTCTCTTTCTCTCTTTCTTTCTTTCCTCCCTCTTTCTTCTCTTCTTTCTTTCCTCCCTCTTTCTTTCCTTCTTTCTTTCTTCTCTTTCTTTCTCTTTATTTCTTTTCCTCCTCTCTTTCTTCTCTTTCTTTTCTTTCTTTCTCTTCTTTCTTTCTCTTTATTTCTTTCCCTCCCTCTTTCTTCTCTTCTTTTTCTTTCCTCCCTCTTTCTTTCTCTTTCTTTTCTTTCCTCTCCCTCTTTCTTTCTCTCTCTTTCTTTTTCTTTACTCTCTCTTTCTCTCTCTTCTTTTCTTTCTCCTTCTTTCTTTCTCTCTTTCTTTCCTCCCTCTTTCTTTCTTTATTTCTTTCCCTCCTTCTTTCTTTCTCTTTCATTTCTTTCTCTCTCTCTTTCTTCTTCATTTCCTTCTCCCTCTTTCTCTTCTTTTTCTTTCCCTCCCTCCCTCTTTCTCTCTCTCTTTCTCTTTCTTCATTTCTTTCCTCCCTTTTTCTTTCTCTTTCTTTCCCTCCCTCTTTTTCTTTCTTCATTTCTTTCCTCCCTCTTTCTTTCTTCTTTCTTTTTCCCTCCCCTCTTCTTCTTCTTCTTTCTTCTTCTTCTTCTCTCTCTCTTTCCTCCCTCTTTCTTTCCTTCTTTCTTTCCTCCCTCTTTCTCTCTCTTCTTTCTTTCCTCCCTCTCTTTCTTCTCTTTCTTTCTTTCCTCTCTTTCTCTTTCTTTTCTTTCCTCCTTTCTTTCTTTCTTTTTCTCTCTCCTTCTTTCTTTCTCTTTATTTCTCTCTCTCTCCCTCTTTCTCTCTTTCTATTTCTTTCCCTCCCTCTTTCTTTCTTCATTTCTTTCCTCCCTTTCTTTCTTTCTTTCCCTCCCTCTTTCTTTCTCTTTCTTTCTTTCCTCCCTCTTTCTTTCTTTCTTTCTCTCTTTCCTCCCTCTTTCTTTCTCTTTCTTTCTTTCCCTCCCTCTTTCTTTCTTTCTTTCTTTCCTTCCTTTCTTTCCTTTATTTCTTTCCTTCCTTCTCTTTCTTTATTTCTTTCCCTCCCTCTTTCTTTCTTTCTTTCTTTCTTTCTCTTCTTTCTTTCCTCTTATATTTATTGTCATTTATTTATTTGCTTGTTTGTAATTTTATGTTTTTTTTATTATTATTAATTTTATTATTATCCGTCTCTTCATTTTAAGAAAAGGTTCATTCCGGCAGAAATTTTGTACCACCAAACGGAGGAAATACTGTAAGGTCTGATGGTTGAGTTTTCCTTGATAAACTCTCTCTATATATATATATATATACGCTCTCACACCCTGATTGAGCACTCTGGGAAAATAGTAGACTTTGATAAACAGTAGCTACTCTAACATGTACGCATCGCTCATTCAGTGAAATGAATTAGAGCGCTCTGGCTATTGGGCGCGTGTAATGATATGCGCTAAAATGTCTGCCTACTTCCACCGAACGCCCATAGCCCAGGGGTAGAGTCGCCGACTGACGCCATTTCGGTCGGGTTTCAATCCTGGGTAAAAAAGCAATCGGAGTCTAACCGTACTGATGAGCAGTGATACGGCGAAACAGATCTGTCTGCGGATGACAATATATATATATATACAGTTTAATGTGTAAAATTATGAGACCTTGGCTTGGTGTATGGATCAGTTATAACAAATTTCTATAAGAGATAAGGAAATTAAACTTAGAATAAACTGTACTAAAGGTAGTTTTGCAAAATACAAGTTGTTACAAAACCAAATCATTAATCTAAAAACTGAGTCATATTTTTAAATAGCCTCGTCAGACCTAAATTCACATACAGATGTCATGAAACCAGATAAATAGATAATAAGAATATTTTTAAAATAATAATTATAGACTGACACAAGTTCTTCGAATTAACCCATAGGTGAGAGAGGAGACAGTGTGGATTCGTTATACCTTTCTCATTGGTATTTGCTTCTGAGTGAATATAATGAATTCGATTGGAACTGGAATTCGTCTCTTCGGCCGATACACATTTCACCACCAGCACGTCCAAGTTTACAAGTATTCCTAAGCAGTCACTCATATAGATACTGACAAGGCTCGACGTTGCTAAACTTCAGTGACTGTACGTAAACCTCTGTTTCAAGGTGATTTGTACCTTGAGTCGCCCTTTCTTTGGCTAAGCTTAAATGCGAATTCTCTGTTTGTTGATTTCTTTTTTAATCATTTCACCCCAAGCAAGGCATTCCACTTCCACTATTGAGCAGGGGGTTACATAGGGGAAAGTAATGAGAAAGAGTGGTTAGTTATAGGAAATGTTGGAAGGAGGGTGATAGACGGATGAGGATACCGAGTATGGGTTTGGGTAGATGGGAAGAGTGTTTCAGAGAATGAATGCGAGTTAGTGTGATAAGAGGTGTCTATTGATCTTACATTTAAATTCTTGGAGATTGTAGCTGTCGGGAAAGCAAGTATATGGAAGGGAATTCCACAGGCGGGAAGTGCGAGAAAAGAAGCTGTTAGAGTAGAAATTGCGGTTACATCTTATCTGTTTCACTGTAAAAGAGTGGGACCTAGTTGCTAATCTAGTATCTCGTGCAAATTCATGCCTAGGGGGCACCAGTGATCTAAGTTCATCGGAGCAGATATTGTGAAAGTATTTATAGAAGAGGCACAGGGAAGCCACATCACGCCGGTTGCCAAGTCGGTATCGATCATATTACAGATTCTCCGTTGTATTTTGTCAAGAACCCCGAGGAGAATAGCTGGGGCACCTGACCAGATGTGGCAGCAGTCTTCAATACACGGACGGATGGTAGATTTATATATGTGCAATATGGACTCAGACGGGAAAAACTTGCGGGCAATGCACAGAAAACTGACTTTCATAGCAGCGGATTTAGCAATGGATTTGACATAGACATTTCACTTTTTTCTTTTTTTTTTCTTTTTTTTTTAATCATTTCACCCCGAGCAAGGCGGAAATGCCACTGATGTGCAGGGGGCTACATAAATGTAAAAAGATTAATTAGAAAAGAGTGATGAGTACAAACTAGTAAGAAAGGAACAATAGAAAGTTGAGAAAGCAGGTGCGATGACAGATACATAGGTGGAGAGAAAGGGAAGGTTATACGGGAGTGGGGAGAGAGCTAGAGTCCAGTGGTTAGTAGATGAGTATTGACTTTGCATTTAAATTTCTGAAGGTTGTAGCCGTCAGGAAAGCAAGAATACGGGAGCGAGTTCCACAGGCGGGAAGTGCGAGAGAAGAAGCTGCAGGAGTAGAATTAACGTCTGCATTTGGCTAACCTGACTGTGAATGGGCGGGACCCAGTTGCCAGTCTGGTTGCACGAGTAAACACCTGTTGAGGAGGCACCAGTGACTTAAGTTCGTCCGAGCAGAAGCCATGAAAGTATTTATAGAAGAGACAAAGAGAGGCCACATTTCGACGATGGGGAAGTGGCTGCAGTCGAGCCGCCAGATCAGTACCTATCACATTACAGTCTCTCCTTTGGAGGCTGTCAAGAACACTGAGGAGAACGGCAGGGGCGCCTGACCATAAATGGCAGCAGTACTCCATGCACGGATGGATGGTTGACTTGTATATATGCAGGATGGATTCCGGTGGAAAAAACATCCTGGATCGACATAGTGACCCAACCTTCTTAGCAGTAGATTTTGCTATGGATTCAATATAGTGGTTCCATTTGAGGTCTGAGGACAGGGTAAGTCCGAGGAGGCGTAGTGTATTGCTCTCCGGGAGAATCGCTTGGTCCATGCTTATGGGAGGCAGGAGAGGTTGCCTGTAATGGTTGACAGACAACAGCTTGGTCTTAGATGAATTGAAGTTGACAAGCCACTTCTTGCCCCAGTTCACCACAGAGTGTAGATCCCGTTCAAGGTCAGCAGCGAGATTATGTCTGTCCGCCACGACAGGTTTCTTACTGGTGCGGGAGTATATTGTAGTGTCATCTGCGTAGATGCCTACTTGGGACTTGATCTCATCTGGGAGGTCGTTGATGAAATTAAGGAAGAGCGTCGGGCCCAGGATAGAGCCCTGTAGGACATAAGCATTCGTGCTGTAGGACGAAGAGGCACGCTCATTCAGAACGACCTTCATTTGGCGGTTATTTAAGAAAGATTGGATTAGGTCAAGCAGGCGACCGGTAATACCATAACCGCGGTTTGCATAGGAGGCCAGAGTGCCAAACCCTGTCGAAAGCCTTGGAGATGTCCAGAGCAACCGCGCGAGCCTCGTCAGACTCATCAAGGGCCTGTAGCATGTACTCCGTTACGGTTGTTAGCAGGTCGGCCATGGACCTGGCAAAGCGGAATCCATATTGCCTGTCAGAGAAGAGTTTGGGGAGGTGAGATGATGAACTATTTCAGCATTGATTATAGCCTCGAATACTTTCCCGAATATCGGTAGAAGACTGATAGGGCGATAGTTGGATGGGTCCGAGGGTTCACCACAATTCTTAAATACAGAGAACTTCCAGCATGCAGGAAAGCAGGAAGCAGAAAGGCAGTAGTCAAATAGTTTAGAGAGGACAGGGGAAAGTTCAGGAGCACACCTCTTAAGGACTATCACCGGGATTCCATCGTCTCCACACGCCTTATGGGGGTCGAGTTTTGAAATTACTCTGGATACTACTGTCGGGGTAATATATACGTCGTGCAGTTTGGCCTCAGTTCTAATAGGGAAGTCGGGTGGGTGTACTCCGGACGAGTCGAATGTGGATTTGGAATAGAATCTGTGGGCAAAGCACTCAGCTTTGTCCTCAGTTGACGTGAGAACCTCAAATTCATGGATTAAAGGAGGTATTGAGGATTTCCTATTGTTGAGCACTCGTTTGCAAATCCTTCAATAGTCCTTGGAGCCCAACTTGCGATCATCTATGCGTTGTCGCATTCTCTCAGCAAACAAATGTTTGGCGTCATTTAGGGTTCTCTTGCACTCATTGCGAGCAGATATGAACAGGCGCCTATTGTGACCAGTTGACTGTCTCCGGAATAGACGGAAGTAATGGTTTCTGTGGGCAATGGCGGCTGAGCAGGCTGGAGAGAACCACGGAGAGGAATGAGGTTTTAAGCAATACTTCCTGGTGGGTATGAAGGCATCAATGCCAGCTTTCACCCATGACGAGACCTCAGAGGCACAGTCATCAACTGATAGGTCGAACACTTTTCCCCAAGGGACGTCGCAGAGGAAATCGCGAAAGGCATCCCAGTCAGCTTTTTGGTAGAGGTAGGAGGTCCTATAGGTAGGGGGATCCTGGGGGGAGTGAGATTGAGGTCCGCTGAGAGTGTGAGGCAAGGAGGCGTAGTGTTTTACTCTCAGGGAGGCTAGCCTGTTCCATGCTAATGGGAGGTAGATGCGATTGTCTATGATGGTTAATTGATAGCAGCTTCGTTTTGGAAGCATTAAAATTTACGAGCTGAAGCATTATTCCTTTAAGATTTATTTCGACTTCACATTACTTGCATTGACAGTCGGTGAATGTTTGACTTGAACTTTATCTATTTTACATTATTATTAATTCTTTTTATAATTTTAGGGATTTTACAATAAAAGCTGCAATAAATTTTGTATCTCAACGGATTTTTTTGTCTGCAAAGTATATCAGCCATAACAGACGTTACAGCAAAACAAAATCCAACCAAACTTCTCTGTATGAATCCGATTATGCAGAAGATGAAAATAAAATATAGCAAAGTTTATAAATGACCTTCGATAAGCCTTGGATAACACAACGTCAAGTGAACTGTTTTATAATTTGTTTTTAGCGTGCTGTGTTTGGGAAGTAGTAGAGTGATTTGGCAACTGTCGTTGTTTGGTAGTTAAAAATAGAATTAAAGGCCAGAAGAGGGTTGCGGATTTTAAATGTTAGTGGCCATAAATCAACCTATAGGCAAGAACCGGGATTTTTTGTAGTTATTCTTAAAAGTGGACAATCTGCATACCATTTGTATGTATTTAGTGGAATTTGGTGCAAATCTATGTTGTTTGTTATTCAATCGAAATCTAACACAACTACTTAACGTATTGTTATTTTTAGCGAACAAGAAATCATCCAAAAGTTACTCTCCAATACGCCAAGCATTTATTTAAAGTGTGCTTAAATGTGTGAAAATGCTTGCCGAGAGGAAAATAAGGAGGATAATTCGAGAATTCTTCTTCTTCTATGTGCCCTGTCCTTTCATGACGTAGACAATCATGGCGTTCCGCATCTCCCTATCCCTGGTGGCTCTCATCACGCCTTCCCCTGTTACACCCTGCAACTCTCGTTCCATGATCCACCTGATTAGGTCCTTCAAATATGTTGCTTTCCCCTGTCTCTTTTTCCCTGTATCTGGCCTGTTAGTATCAGGTTCTCCCAGCCCTCCTTCCTCATTGCATGTCCCAGGAACTTCAGCTGTCTCTTCCTGATGCTCAGTATTAATTTCCTTTTTGTTTCCATTATTTCTAAGACCACATCATTGCTCACATGCTCGATCCATGATATTCGCAGCATGCTTCTGTAGAATCACATTTCAGTTGCTTCAAGTTTTTCCTTCATCTTTGATGATATTGTTCAGCATTCACTGCCATATTGAAGAACTGACAACACATAGCAATCCAGTATTCTCATCTTTGTATCTAGTGAAATTGTTCTGTTTCTTAATACTTTACTCAACTTCTGGAATGCTTCTTTCGCCATGCCAATCCGCCCTCGGATCTCTGTGTCGCACTTTCCGTCCTCTGTTATAACACTTGCCAGGTATTTAAATTTTTGTACCTGCCTGATTCTAGTATCCCCAACCTATATTTGGCCTATTGGGTTGCCCTTTTTACTGATGACCAGGCATTTGGTTTACTTGCGGTTTATTTATAGTCCTTTCTTGTTACTTTCTTCAGCTACCTTCTGTAGGGGGTCTTCTAGTTTCCTTTCTGTGTCTGCTATCACCAGTGTATCATCTGCGTACCTTCAAAACGGTTAGAAGACTGATTTCGTGAACAAGAAGAATGGAACAATATTTTCTGTACCGTTTCTTTTCAGGATGTTGGCGGGCATGGCTCTCTAAAACGTCATATGTAGTAATATTTGTAACCTAATTATCCCTCACGGATGTGCGTTGTGGTACAGTGGATATCGGCTCGGAACGAGAAACCAGGGAGCCGAGTTCGAATTCCAGTTGAATCCATTGTATTCACTTACGCGCAAATACCCTTGGGAAAGGTATTAATCCGTCTCTTCCTTCCAGTTATGGGTTAAATAGCAGGACAGATTGGGTTCTATAGCCTTGGTCGGCAAGCAGTCTACCGCAGAAAGCAATGGCAACCTACTGCGGGATAATCTTCTGCCCAGTCAGTCATGTCTCTTTCGAGACATGATCGCCCAAGCGTGTATCACGTATGGCACTTAACTGACTGAATTATCCCTCCCAGACTCAGTTCTTCCAGTCGTTTACGTAGGTAATCTGATAGTTTTGTCCAGTCATTTGCTTTCTGTATATCTTGTAAAATTCAAAATCTTCAAATCTTTTTTCCTTTTTATAATACGCTGAGTATTCTGCATAAACCGCACCTGTCCTTCATCAATACTTTGTCATCTGTTGAAATATTACATAAATTTACTGTCATAGAAGATCAATATTGCATAGCAGGTGAGCACCAATATTTTTTCTTTCTAATGATATTTACGTGTCTCTGAATGTTTAGGTTAAGATGGCATATGTCGCTAATTCAATGAGGCTTCGGATTGCGATGATATTTTCTGAGTATATGATATTTCACCAGCAATTAAATGTATCTTTGCTTCATTTTAAAGTCTCAGATTCATAGGTCGCATATTACACAGTCCCTTGAGAGAAAAAAACTTAAATTCTGTATTCTTCTAATTAATTGTAAGCCGTTTCTACTATTTTCCTTTCATACATTAAATTTATGCTTGCTTGATTCTGACATCTTCAATTCGTAAATCGCATCTCATCTTGTCCCTTTTGCTAATGAGCATACATTCAGTCGAATTAAACTTCATGGGTAACCATTTCTATTCAAAATCTTTTGATATAACGAATTTACATTTTTTTGGTTTTCTCAAATTCAGTTCGTGAATTGCATCTTGTCGCGTACCATTTGCTAACGACCTTTCATTCTGTTTTCATAGAATACACAGTTAGCGTTTTCTATTCACATATCATTGGTTCATTAAAGTTATATTTGTTTGATTTTAAAATCTCCGATTCGAAACTCTTATCTTGACCTGTCTAGAGCCATAGTAGGTGTCTTTTTTCAATTCATGGCTGACACTTTAAAACTAGTTTTATTTGAAATATTGAATGTATATTTACTTCATTTTGACATTTTCAGTTCGTAAATCCAATCTTGTCCTGACTCTTTTGCGAACGACCATATATTTTATATTCATATCGTCCCAAGCAAGGCATTTTACTGCCAGAGTTTTACACGGGGTTACACAGGAGGAAAGTTACGAGAAACAGTGACAGGTATTAGGGGGTGTCATGAATGGGTAAATTAAGGATGACTGTGGCCATAAAGTGAGGGATCAGTTTATATATTGATTGTAATGTAGAATTTAAGTTCCACTTTTTATCCACATTATAATAGTATAGATTTTTTTTTATAATCATATCGCCTCCAAGCAAGGCAGTTTACTGTCACTGATGTGCAGGGAATTATATAGAAGGAAAGTTATGAGAAAGAGTAACAGGTTATAGAGGGTGTCAGGAAGTGGGTAAGAGAAGGGTTAGGATACTGATGAGTGGAGTGGACAGAGAAAAGAGCATGAGAGAGAGGATGCAGGTTAGTGATGTAGGAGATGACTATTGACTTTACATTTAAATTCTTGGAGATTGTAGCTGTCGGGGAAGCAAGTAAATGGAAGGGAATTCCACAGACGGGAAGTGCGAGAAAAGAAGCTGGTGAAGTAGAATTTGCGTTTACAATTTATCGGTTTCCCAGTAAAAGGGTGGGACCTATTTACTAATCTTGTTGCTCGAGTAAATTCATACATAGGGGGCACCAGGGGGCTAAGATCATCGGAGCAGAAACCGTGAAAGTATTTGTAGAAGAGACACAGGGAAGCCACATTGTGCCGGCGAGAAACTGACTGTATCTGAGTTGCCAAGTCGGGATCGATCACATTACAGATTCTCCGTTGCATTTTGTCAAGGACACCTGGGTGGATATCAGGTGCACCAGACCAGATATGGCAGCAATATTCAATGCACGCGCGGATGGTAGACATATATGTACAGGGTTCTACTCATACATTCCCTGTTCGTTTAATTCTTGCTTAACTTTTTTTTATCTACTTATTATTCATACATTAAATTTATATTTGCTTGATTTTGATATCACCAATTTGCACGAACACCATTCCTGTACGTTTGCTAACCTCCATACATTGTCTCCTCGTATCATTCATGGTTGAACCTTTTGCTCACTTTTCTATAATGTATTAAATTTACATTTCTTTTTAATTGTGACATTTCCAATTCGTAACTCAAATCTTGACCTGTTTCATTAACTAATGACCATACATTCTGTCATCTTACACTGCTTGTTGTAGTGCAGTGGATATCGGCACGGAACGAGAAATTGGTGAGCCGAGTTCAAACTTCAGTTAAATTCCTTGCATTCACTTACGCGCAAATATATTTGGGAAAGGTATTAATCCGTCTCTTCCCTCCAGTTATGGGTTAAATAAAAGGACAGATAGGGTTCTATACTCTTGGCTGGCAACCATTCTACCACAGAAAGTAATGGCAACCTACTGCGGGATAATTTTCTTGCCCAGTCAGTCATGTCATGATCGCCCAAGCATGTATCACGTATGGCACTTAACTGACTGACTGAATATAATAGTTGGAAATATAGTTAAGGCTCTACTGGACATAAAGTGGGAGGTCAGTTTTATATTGTTATGAAGTAATAAACTGATCCCCCACTAATTACTACTTAATAGTATAATCCATCTCTTCCCATCCAGTTATGGGTTAAATAACAGGACAGATTGGGTTCTATAGCCTTGGCTGACAACCAGTTTACAAAGTAAGTGCAACCTACTGCGGGATAATTTTCATGCCCAGTCACCCATGTCTCTTTCGGGACATGATCTCCCAAGCGTGTTTCACGTATGGCACTTAAATGACTGAGTCTGCTCTTTCCATTTTTCCTTTCATATATTAAATTTAACATTGCTTGATTTTGTTTACAGCACCTTGGAACGATTATCATGCCTCTCCTTTTTACTAACGACCATATATTCTTTTTTTTTTAATCATCTCACCCCAAGCAAGGCATTCCACTGCCACTATTGCGCATGGGGCTACATAGGGGAAGGTAAAGAGAAGGAGTGGTTAGACAACATAGGGAATGTCAGGAGGAAGGTGACAGATGAGTAAGGATAGCGAGGATGAGGGTTGGGCAGATGGGAAGAGTGTTTGATAGAATGGGAGCAGGCTAGTGTGTTAGGAGGTGTCTATTGACCTTACATTTAAACTACTGGAGATTGTAGCCGTCGGGGAAGCAATCGTGTGGAAGAGAATTCCACAGTCGGGAAGTGCGAGGAAAGAAACTGTTGGAGTAGAAGTTACGGCTGCATTTTATCGGTTTCACTGTAAAAGAGTGGGATCTAGTTGCTAATCTAGTATCTCGTCCAAATTCGTATTTAGGGGGCACCAGTGATCTAAGTTCCTCGGAGCAGAAGCCGTGAAAGTATTTATAGAAG
Organism: Ascarosepion bandense; assembly: GCA_037127315.1. NCBI lineage: Eukaryota > Metazoa > Mollusca > Cephalopoda > Sepiida > Sepiidae > Ascarosepion > Ascarosepion bandense. Next base: position 20,821,622 of record JBBBDQ010029769.1, on the reverse strand, counting down.
AGGCACAGGGAAGCCACGTCGCGCCGGTAGGAGAGAGACTGCAGGCGGTCTGCCAAGTCGGTATCTATCACATTACAGACCCTCCTCTGAACCTTATTGAGAAGCCCGAGGAGAACAGCAGGGGCACCCGACCAGATATGGCAGCAGTATTCAATGCACGGGCGGATTCTGTCTTCTTACAATCCCTGTTTAGCACCATTCACACATTATAAATATTTGCTTGATGTTTTTTAATCGTATCACCCCGAGCAAGGCAGTAATGTCACTGATGTGCAGGGGGCTACATAAGAGTAAAAAGATTAAATAGAAGAGACTGAAGAGAAAGACGAACCAGTTATAAATGAGCAAGAGAAAGATGTGAATACAGGTGTGATGACAGTTGCAAAGGTGGAGAGAAAGGAAAGGATATACGGGGTGGGGAAAGAACCAGAGTCAAGTGGTTAAGAGATGAGTATTGACATTGCATTTAAATTCCTGGAGGTTGTAGCCGTCAGGAAAGCAAGAATATGGAAGAGAGTTCCACAGGCGGGAAGTGCGAGAAAAGAATCTGACGGAGTAGAATTTTCGTCTGCATTTGGTTGCTCTAACTGTGAATGGGTGGGACCTTGCTGCCAGTCTAGTTGCACGAGTAAAACCTGTTGCAGAGATACCAATGACTTAAATATGTCAAAGCAGAAACCATGAAAATATTTGTAGAACAAACAAAGGGAAGCCACATCCCGTCGGTGAGAAAGTGGGTGGATTCGATCAGCCAAGTCGGTACCTATCACATTACTGATTCTCCTTTGGAGCCTGTTAAAAACGTTGAGATGAACAGAACATCAATTCGGAACATGCATCTTGTCCTTTTGCTTTTTGCTAACGACCATACATTCTTTCTTTTCACTATTTATAGTTAACATATTTGGCTTAATTTCTTTTACTCAGTTAAATTTTATGTTTACTTCTTTTTGACATCCCCTATTTGTAGTTCACGTCTTTCTTTATCCCTTTTACTAACGACCTTACTTTCTATCTTATTACATTTCATGGAAACAAAATTTATGTGTCCAAAATTTCAAAGATTATTAAACGTAGTTATTATATTCTATTTTTAAAATAATTTTTATTTACTTAATACGTCCCTTATTTTTATGTTTGACTAAAATTGTCATTATTATGAAAAGATTACGTAATTTAAAAGTGTTGTCCCTTTCTTAGATTTATGAAAATTGTCATTTACGATCATGCATAGCAGCTGCATCGCTTCGTCATTCAACAGTTCGTCAAACGTTCGATCAGATAATCATAACCAATCGTTAATACTTGGTTGTATATTACTTTTTTGTGCTCTAAGTAAGTAATATTTTTTTAATCAGATTAATTTAACTTGCAGTTTTCTAATTTTCATAAAATAAAGTGTCAGAAATCTTTTGAAATATTTTTAAAATTGATCAATATTTGTTTGTTTACAAATATCTTAAAATTAAGAAAATGGCCGCTTTTAAGAAAATTTTAAGAAATCAAAAATTAATGTGACATTCCAATCTATATAATTTCTATCTGAAAATCACCAGAATTTTTTAATTAATGGAAATTTTAACTAAATGTAAAATGAAATCTTCAATAATGTTTTTTTCATTTTAAAAATTACATTTTAAACTTAGATATCGAAAATTAATGCCAAAATATTGGAGGTACGGTGGAACCACTACTTACGAAAAGCTATACATACGAAATTTTCAGGTTGCGAAAAACCTCACCGGAAAAATATTTCTTCTTCTTACGAAAGAAATTTCAGGAGACGAAAGGCGAAAATTTCAAAATACGCGCTGCAACTCGCAGCTCCAACTCATTGCCTCCTCAACTACCTCCTCACTCTCGATAATGACCCTGCCCACCCGCCCAGCATAGAAGATGATATCCTGGAGGAGTTCTCCTTTATTAAGGTGCTGTACCTCCCACCTAACACCACCTCTATTCTCCAGCCCATGGACCAACAAGTCATTTCGAACTCTCCACGAAACTCTGCATGAAACACCTGTTCAAAAGGTGTTTCGACATCACTGAAAACACCCAGCTTACCCTTTGTGAGTTTTGGAAGCAGCACTTCGATATTGTTGTTTGCCTCAAAATAATCGACATGGCTTGGTAGGAGTTGACCAGACGTACCCTTAATGCGGCTTGGAGAAAGCTGTGGCCCGATGCGGTTGCCCCACGAGATTTTGAGGGTTTCGAGTTGGAGGCTTGGAACCGATTAGGGCATTTAAAGGGTAAAAAGCGTCTCTACTTACGAAATTTTCACGTTACCAAACGACTTCCAGAACGAACTAATTTCGTAAGCAAAGGTTCCACTGTACCTATATTTAACCTTTATTCACCGCCTGAACGGTTTCTTACGTGTCTTTTATAAACACGTTACATTTGACGCATTCGTTAAACTTCTCCTTCTATGTGCCCTGTCCTTTCAGAACGTAGACAATCATGGCTTTCTACGTCTCTCAGTCCCTGGTGGCTCTTAGTACGTTTTCTCCTGTTCCACGAAGCAACCCCAGTTCCGTCATCCACCTGCTCAGGCCCTTCATATATGTTATCTGCTGCCTTCCTCTGTCTCTTTTTCCTTCTATCTGGCTTGTCAGTATCAGGTTCTCCAAGCCCTCCTTCCTCATTGCATGTCCCAGGAACTTCAGTTGTCTCTTCCTAATCATCATCATTTATCCATTACACCCAATGGTGCATAGGGCAGCAACATTTTGTTGCTGTTTATGTAACAAACTGTTAAACAAACTTGTTAGCCCTGCAACCAACCTCAAACCTGGAAGACCGGTGAACCATACTTGGTCATTACGTTTACAGCACCTGGTATTCACAAATGGTCACCCATTTAAGTACTGACCAGGCTCGATCTTGCTTAACTTTGGTGATCGGACGGGAACCGGTGTATTCAACACGGTATAGCCGTATGTCTCTTCGCTCACTATTAATTTCCTTTTCGTTTCCATTCTTTCCAAAAACTCATCATTAAACTAATGACTTTTTATGAACTGAAAATATTTTATTTCTTTCCGTCTTGCGCTTAAATATTTTGTAAATCTTATTCGAAAATAATTAAACTTTTTTTTATAAAAATAAATCTTTCAAGAGACTGGTAGAACATTTTTTGATCTATGACTCCATACGAAAAATAAGAAGTTCCGAAATAAGAAGATATTTGTTTAGTTATAAAAAGAATTACGTCGTCTAAATGCTAGTGAAACATTGACATTTTATCAAGAAATCTTGGAAACATGTGAATTTTGATATTAGGGTCAAATTGCCATCTCAATGCTTCCGATTGATGCTGTTCAGAAAAAACGGATTTAAATATTGTCGACATTGTCTCAAATAACACGTCTATTAGCGAGGAAATAAAATTCTGCCTTAAGCAAAACAGTCTCTCGTTGATGACATTAAGAAAAGTTTTTCATGTTAGGATAAAAATTTCAAATAAAATAAGTTAATTTTCTCTCTCTCTCTCTCTCTCTCTCTCTATATATATATATATATGTGAGAAATATATATATATATATATGAGAAATATATATATATATATATATATATATATATATCATATATATATATATATATTTCTCATATTCTTCTCCCTTCTCCCTTCTCTCTTTCTGTTAACAGCCCGAGGACAAAATTAAATCTTCAAATCATTTCCTCTCAATGTTTCTTCAAGTTTGTGGTTTTATTTGCTGTAATTCTCCCTCAAATATTTTTTTAAATCTACGATGTAAATAAAAGGCCAGAAAACACACTTTTCTCTGATCGATATGCCTTGGGAATCAGCGAAAAGGACAGAGAGCAAAACTACAGAAAATTCTGAATGTCCAAAGTTAAAGCGAACTCAGGACTTTGGGTGTTTGAAGGCTAAATAAGTCCTCTGAGTAAATGATATCATGGCTGAGACTAAGAACTACAATTATACCTACTTAGAGCCAAACCCGAAGCAAAAACTAACATGAAAGGGCTTAAAAAAATAGACATACAGGCAGATAAACAGACACACACAAAAACATCTTGCCTTTTATATATGTATATATTATCGATTTTGTAAGAACTGCAACCTTGAAACTTCTGAATATCGTTTCTTATGTATTTGTCTATGAGTGTATGAAATTTGATTAAAATCGGACCACTCCTTTTGTAACACGATTTTTTCGATTATCGAATTTTGATATTTATAGGTAGTACCTCGACATAAAACCTAGCTAAGAACACTCGTAGAAGCTTATAGTACAACTGTGTAAATTTTCAAGAAAATCAGCGGTTTCGGAGTCTATAGGTAACGGACACACACAAACACATACACATACACAGACAAAGTTCCATTTATAAATAATTTTAGATATATAAAAGCTTGTTTATACTGATAATAATGACGTATTCCTTGAATAATAACACTAAGTTGTTTATAATGTAGTAGCAAGGCATGGACGTTATAGCAGTCACAATGTATTATGTATTTTGCAATATGAAGACATTACCTAGATGATAATATCAAAATATAGCGAAGACACCAATACTACGAAATTTTCGGAATAACAATGTCCGATTGTTTATACAATAACATGACACATGCAACAATGACGGAATATTGTATATATTAAAATATCAGCCCCTTGTCGAGATAACAATAACCACGTTATTTATCATACAATATCGATATCTTGTCTAGTTAACGATATCATATTTCGCATAAAGCGCCATGTGAATACTTCCACGGCTTCCGCTCCGATGAACTTAGATCACTGGTGCCCCCTAGGTTGGAATTTGCACGAGATACTAGATTAGCAACTAGATCCAACCCTTTTACAGTGAAACCGATAAAATGCAACCGCAACTTCTACTCCAACAGTTTCTTTTCTCGCACTTCCCGACTGTGGAATTCTCTTCCACATGACTGCTTCCCCGATGGCTACAATCTCCAGGAGTTTAAATGTATGGTCAATAGACACCTCCTAACAAACTAACTTCCATTCTTTCAAACACTCTTCCCACCCACCCAACTATCTATCACTCCCCCTTCTGACATCTCCTATATCTAACCACTCTTCCTATTTACCTCCCCCGATGTAGCCACAAGCGCAATAGTGGCAGTGGAATGCCTTGCTTGGGGTGAAATGATTAAAAAAAAAAAATGTCCTTTCAGGACGTAGGCGATCATGGCTTTCCACATCTACCTGTCCCTGGTGGCTCTTAGCACGCTCTCTCCTGTTACACCATGCAACCCTCGTTCTGTCATCTACCTGATCAGGTCCTTCAAATATGTTATCCGCTGCTTTCCCCTGTCTTTTTTCCCTCTATCTGGCCTGTTAATATTAGGTTCTCCAAGCCCTTCTTCCTCATTCCATGTCTCAGGAACTATAGTTGTCTCTTCCTGATGCTCAGTCATAACTTCCTTTTCGTCTCCATCCTTTCCAAAACCTCGTCATTGCTCACAAGCTCGGGCTGCAGCATCCTTCTGTACAACCACATTTCAGCTGTTTCAAGTTTTTCCTTCATCTTCGAAGATATTGTCATTCTCTCCAGCTACCTTCTGTAGGAGGTCTTGTAGTTTTCTTTCTGTGTCTCACTGTATCATCTGCGCACCTTATATTGTTTAAATTATGGCCTGTTCTTAAAAACATATAAAAAGCAACGCCTAGATAACAATAAGATATTCTTTACATTAGAGTATCAAGATACTGTCGCGTTAACAATATCAAATAGTCTTTTATTTAACATTATCAGGGCGTTGTTTATATGGTCTCATCATTTCATTATGTACAATAAACGTCCAAGTCGTTGATTAGATATTAACAATGAAAGTACTTAAAGAAAATATGAAAGCCATAGTTAAACAATGATGTGAATGCATTTATTCCTCACACAGTATAAAAGAAATTTTTAAAAACATCCACTAATTAATTCTCTCTCTCTATATATATATATATATACGTACATAACATATGTAAGAATGTCATTTTGCTTTGCTGCTATTAATTATCTATGCTCACTTCTTAAAATCTTACAGCCATCTTTTACACTCTGTTGTAAGATTTTTTTTGGTTGATTGTTTTGATGGCAAATCAACCTCGGCGGGTCATTTATTGCCAACTAAACTTTTTTTATTTATTGCTGGTAATACCTTTTTTCCTTTCAACAAGTTATTGTTGTTTATATAAGTTTTTGTGTCTAGTAATACGTTTTTCTTTTCGAGTATCAAGATTCATTGGGATTTATTTTTAAGGGCAGGGTCCCAAAGTCCTACCCTTGTTACTTAACTCATAACTGGAGGGAAGGGACAGATTAATATCTTTCCCAAGGGTACCAGTGCTTAAGTGAATGCAGGGTATTCAACTGGAATTCTCTTTCCGAGCCGATATCCACTGCACCACAACACACATCCGTCATTATACGCTGACAGCACCTGGTATTCCCGAGCGGTCACCCATCTGAATACTGACCAGTTGCTTAACTTCGGTGATCGAGCGAGAACCGGTGCATTCAACGTGATAGGTCGTAAGCCTCTGTTGTAAGGGTGTAGCATGAAAAATGAAGAAGAAGAAGGAAATAGAAAGCATAATGTCTCAATGGACAGTTGAACTAACATCCGTTTTATGGTTGGTCGTGGTGAGACATAAAGAGGTAAAAAATCGAAAAGACCTTGTTCTTTATTGGCAGAATGTCGGTTTAAGCAAACTGACCGAGAAAAATGGATTTCTCTGACACTCGTAAATTGACTCGTAATTTATATCGAAATTTATTTGACGATGGGGAATGTTTAAATGTGACGTCTAACCAACGGTAGAAATATGAGAGTATATTTTATCAGAAGTGAAATTGTTTGTTTAAATTATTAATACGACCTCTTCTAGATAAATGCAATACGGATGTTTATCGGCCATACTTTGTCACATCCAAGACTTTCAGGAAAATTCTCAGATACAAATTGTATTAAATTTTACATGTAAGAGAAAATTAATATTATATATTGATTCTATTTTAGCTCTGAAGTCAATTCAGATATCAGTCAGTTAAGTGCCATACGTGATACACGCTTGGGCAATCATGTCTCAAAAGAGACATGACTGACTGGGCAGAAGATTATCCCGCAGTAGGTTACTATTGCTTTCTGCGGTAGACTGGTTGCCGACCAAGGCTATAGAACCCAATCTGTCCTGTTATTTAACCCATAACTGGAAAGAAGAGACGGATTAATACCTTTCCCAAGGGTATTTGCGCTTAAGTGAATGCAATGAATTCGGCTGGAATTCGAACTCGGCTCTCCGATTTCTCGTTCCGAGCCGATATCCAATGCACCACAACGCACATCCTGATGATATATGAAGATATCACCAGGAGTCAACTTGCCACGTCGAAATTTCTACCTTCAAAATTTCGTTTTAGTTCTATGCCCATTCAAAACTTTGACAATCCAGAGATTAGTTTGTCTATATGACCTGCGAATAACAATGTCTAATCAGACAATCAATCTAATAAAAGAAAAAAAAACAAAGAGAAATGAAGTAGAGTGTTGTCTTCTCAAAGGTTTTGAATTTAAAGTTTCCCTCTCTGAGACTGGTCACCATTCAAAGCTAGAGACACAAATCTACTCTGTTATTTTACCTATAACATCCTTCATTAGAAAAGATAGTGAAGTAGATTTCATTTGACTTCTCCGTGGTTTTGGATTCTTAATATTTCATTTTTGAAAAGTTGTCATTCAAGTCTAGAAACTCCAGTATATTTAATTCTTCTCTTTCCTTCAGGAAAATGATACTATAGTGTTTTTCCTTGCTTTCTCTGCTGTTTTTTATTCACTTTTACTTCTCTTAAACTAGTTGTCATCCGAGGCTAGAGACCGTAGCTATGTAATCCACATCCTGATGGGGAGAAGTGGTAGATTCCTATATTAATGAAGGATACTTGTGCGAGGCTGAAATTTTGAACTGTCCGCTACACTGCCCACACATCTGCCTTCAGTAATGCAATTATTAATTAGGTTTCTATCATAATGTCTTTTATATTTTCAGGAAAGTAGCTATGAACAGTAAATTTTATTTTTTTTAATGATGTCAGTGCAAAAGGTTGGATTGGCCGAATGAAATGAATTCCTATTCGCTAATTCCCATATGCTTTATTTAATTCCATTGTAGGAAAGATTTTATTGCGTCAAAAATGAATGTACACCGATTTTTTGAAAAGAGGAGTTATATATGTACGCGTTCGGATTAATATACACATTTGTCTATACTTCTGAGATGAGAAAGTATTTACATTATTTACATTGTTCGGACTATTGTCCTTATCTGTATTGCCAATTATACGTCGTTTCGGCCGTTGTATTCTCCGGCCTTCTTCAGGTGCAAGGAATTTTGAACCGAACACATCATTTCGACTACTGCAGTATATCATTCTCATTCTATGTACGATGCCACTTCCGGGTACTATGCAGTTATCGCCCTCTAACTCAACTCTCCAGCATATGTTCACAACTGCTATAGCCTGAACTCACAACTCTTGGGTCAAGTCACTGGAACTAAACAACGCTTTAACTCAACTCTCTAAGTTATTTGTTCACCACTGCTGTAGTCTGGTATTGAACTCACTACTCTTTGGGTTAAGTCACTGGAACTAAACAACGCTTTAACTCAACTCTCTAAGTTATTTGTTCACCACTGCTGTAGTCTGGTATTGAACTCACTACTCTTTGGGTTAAGTCACTGGAACTAAACAACGCTTTAACTCAACTCTCTAAGTTATTTGTTCACCACTGCTGTAGTCTGGTATTGAACTCACTACTCTTTGGGTTAAGTCACTGGAACTAAACAACGCATTTTATCCTCTGAGCCATGTGACCTTGAGGCCCAAAAATTGCAGAAGGCTGTAGCGTACCAGTAAATAATGTAAATGCTACCTCCTCTCAGAAGTATAGACAAATACTAACTTTTTCTTAACCTCAAAATCTGCACCTCTTGTCTTCTCTAGCACAAGTACAATGCCATACTATAAAACCACTACCTTGAGTGGCTCTAGTTTCTTTTACTGGGTGGACGTTAGTCTACAAAAAAGTATTTCTTAAAATTAGTTTTCTATTATCGCTGTAAGCTTCCCATGAGTGTATCAGAAGAGGGTTTGGTAACAACCAGAGATTTAAGATTTAAGTATTTAAATATGTGTATTGTATTTTTTCATTCCTAAACATCACTTTACTTTTAATTATACGCTATAAACTTTACATAATAGTTCCAATGTGATGGTGAATTAAAATTTGGTATATCTGTGGCGGTTTGGGTAACAACCGGAGATTTAAGATTAAGTATTTAGATATGTATTGTATTTTTTCATTCCTAAACATCACTTTACTTTTAATTATACGCTATAAACTTTACATAATAGTTCCAATGTGATGGTGAATTAAAATTTGGTATATCTGTGGCGGTTTGGGTAACAACCGGAGATTTAAGATTAAGTACTTAAATATGTGTATTGTATTTTTTCATTCCTAAGCATCACTTTACTTTTAATTATACGCTATAACCTTTACAAAATAGTTCCAATGTGATGGTGAATTAAAATTGGTTTATCTGTAGTGGTTTGGGTAACAATCAGATATTTAAGATTAAGTATTTAGATATGTATTGTATTTTTTCATTCCTAAACATCACTTTACTTTTAATTATACGCTATAACCTTTACATAATAGTTCTAATGTGATGGTTATTAAAATTGGTTTGGGTAACAATCGGATATTTATGATATAGAGACTCTTTTTTTTATTGCTAGGCGCTACTTTACTTTCTCTTATACGCTGTAAGCATTCCATAATAGTTACGATGCGATGGATTATTAAAATTTGAAAAATCTGGTTTGGGTTGGTAACAATCTGAGACTAAGGATTTAACTATTTAGAGATGTATTTTTTATTGCTAGGCGTCACTACTATTTTTTCCTGTCAAGGGGTTCTTCTATGAAAGGCGTTTTTAATTATCGCCAAATTCTGCTTGGCATTGTCGTTTTCACATTTTATGGAGGTTGTCAGTGCGTCCTCATGGGTGTGTGCACCTGTTTAAAATAACATTTCTAAACAAACATGACAAAGTTAATTTGATACTGAGGATTTATAGATGAATGATGAGTAATGAAGAACAGTTCAAAATTGCGTTGTAAGGTGCATTTTACAGGTTGAGCTAAAACCGGATAGGGTAAAATGAAGAGTAAACAAGACTGACATGAAAATATCTCAATTATCCTCTATAGAAACTATAAAACTACTTGAAATATTGTCTTTGTTTAAAATAGCCAAGAATCAGGAATAGATAGAAATATTATCTAAGTAATCGAATGTAGTGAACAAAACAAATTCTAGATTTCCTAATATAAAATCTGACTCATTGGTAGAAATAAACGAATTTTCTCGAATTTACAAACTTTACTTAATACACACAAAACCCGCGAAATTTCACACCTCGATGCAAAATGTTTGTCATCTAATGGAAAGGCCAAAATCACATTCGAGAGTGAATTCCCAAACGAAATATAAGACGAGCAAGCTCGACCGTCGCGTAGAGTTAAGATGAGGAGCAGTTAACACGTACCCTTGACAAACGTCAAGCAATAGTTATTATTATTGGCCTCTCTTTCTGTCTCACCTCCTTCTTCTTCATCGTTCACTACTCACCTCCTGCCTTTTCAACATTCACCGTGAGCGATAACTTCAAAGACAATTCTAAAAAAACTAACGCTCATACACACACACATACGTTCCTGTCTACGTACACATAAACTCACTCGTGCAAAGACTACGACGAACTATCTTGATACCCTTAACGTCTTAATACGATTTCTCTTGGAACCTTTAACTTCTACCAATTTATGTTGTTCTTTCCATTAAAAAATTTCAAATCAAACATGCAAAAGGTACACTTTAATTCTTCCACAAACTCACACATTCCAATCTACAACCTTTTGATAATTCTGGATAAAACCTGTAAGTTCTAGGGATTTCATTTATGTATGAGACAAGGCCGATTTAAAAAAAAACTTTGTTGTCATTTGTACGATGTTTAATAATAGACCATTCTACTTGTCTATATTTCTGTGATGAGGTAGTATTTACAGTATTTACATTATTTGGACTATTGTCCTCATCTTTGTTGCCATTTGTACGACATTTAATCATAGATCATTCTATTTGTCTATATTTCTGAGATGAGGTAGTATTTACAGTATTAACATTATTCGGACTATTGTCCTCATCTTGGTTGGAATTTGTACGACGTTAATAATAATTCATTCTATTAGTCTATATTTCTGAGATGAGGCAGTATTTACAGTATATATATATTATTCGGACTATTGTCCTCATCTTTGTTGTCATTTATACGACGTTTAATAATATATCATTCTATTTGTCTATATTTCTATGATGAGGTCAACAAAGATGAGGACAATAGTCCGAATAATGTAAATACTGTAAATATTACAGTATTTACATTATTCGGACTATTGTCCTCATCTTTGTTGCCTTTTGTATGATGTTTAATAATAGATCATTCTATTTGTCTATATTTCTGAGATGAGATAGTATTTTCAGTATTTATATTTTTCGGACAATTGTCCTCATCTTTGCTGCCATTTCTACGACGTTTAATAATAGATCATTCTATTTGTCTATATTTCTTAGATAAGGTAGTATTTTCAGTATTTACATCATTCGGACTATTGTCCTCATCTTTGTTGCTATTTGAACGACGTTTAATAATAGATCATTCTATTTGTCTATATTTCTGAGATGAGGTAGTATTTACAGTATTTACATTATTCGGCCTATTGTCCTCATCTTTGTTGCCATTTGTACCAAGTTTCGGCCGTTGTAATATCTGGCCTTTTTTCAGAACAGAATAAATATAGACGTTGTTTAGTACCTGTGACTTGACCCAAAGAGTAGTGAGTTCAAAACCAGGCTACAGCACGAGTAAACAAGTGACTTACAGGATTAGAGGTAGATAACTCATGACTACAGAAAAAGGCTCTCCGCAAATAGGATGGAGATGATATACACCAGTGATTGTAATAAAGGGTTCTGTTTGAAGTTCCTAGCATATGAAGAAGGCTGGTACGTACAAAAAACGAAACGGCGTACAACTGGCAACAAAGCTGGGGACAATAGTCGGAATAATGTAAATACTGTAAATACTACCTCATCTCAGAAATATAGACAAATAGAATGATCTGTTATTAAACGCCGTACAAATGGCAACAAAGATGAGGAGAATAGTCGGAATAATGTAAATACTGTAAATACTACCTCATCTCAGAAATATAGACAAACAGAAGGATCTATTATTAAACGTCGTACAAATGTCAAAAAAGATGAGGACAATAGTCCGAATAATATAAATACTGTAAATACTACCTCATCTCAGAAATATAGACAAATAGAATGATCTGTTATTAAACGTCGTACAAATAGCAACAAAGATGAGGACAATAGTCCGAATAATGTAAATACTGTTAGTACTACCTCATCTCAGATATATAGACAAATAGAATGATCTATTATTAAACGTCGTACAAATGGCAAAAAAGATGTGGGCAATATTCCGAATATAACTACTCTAAATATTACCTCATCCCAGAAATATAGACAAATAGAATGATCTATTATGAAAGGTCGTAAAAATGGCCACAAAGACGATGACAATTGTCCGAATAATGTAAATACTGTAAATACTACTTCATTTCAGAAATATAGACAAATAGAATGATCTATTATTAAACGTCGTACAAATGGCAACAAAGATGAGAACAATAGTCCGAATAATGTAAATACTGTAAATACTACCTCATCTCAGAAATATAGACAAATAGAATGATCTATTATTAAACGTCGTAAAAATGGCAACAAAGATGAGGACAATAGTCCGAATAATGTAAATACTGTAAATACTACCTCATCTCAGAAATATAGACAAATAGAATGATCTATTATTAAACGTCGTAAAAATGGCAACAAAGATGAGGACAATAGTCCGAATAATGTAAATACTGTAAATACTACCTCATCTCAGAAATATAGACAAATAGAATGATCTATAAATAAACGTCGTACAAATGGCAACAAAGATGAGGACAATAGTCCGAATAATGTAAATACTGTAAATTCTACCTCATCTCAGAAATATAGACAAATACGGAAGGAAAACTCTTTAATCCCTACTCTAATAGGGCTACTGCTTATATTTATAAGTAGCAGCAGGTCATTGTTGATGTAGTAAAGAATAATAGGATGTCCGCCGAGTCCTACTCTACAACATGACTTTTACATACAGTGTTTCATCTTTTGTCGATGTTTCAACAATTTTCTTTTTATGGGCGTGTTGGTTATGTTAATTATTTCCTATTAAAAAATGAAAGCATGCTCCGTCTACGTGAATTTAAGCATGCTACAAGACTAGTCCCACTCTTTTACCGTTGAAATAATTAAATGCAACCGCATTTCTTCTCGAATAGTTACTTTTCTCGCACTTCCCGTCCGTGAAACTCCCTTTTGTTTACTTGCTTCCCTGGTAGACACTATCTTCAAAAGTTTAAATGCAACACCAATTACCATCTATTAACTTGAATCCTTTTCATCTTATATCCTTTCTTCAATAACCACAGTACCCAGACTTTTCTTATATTGTGTCACCCTGCGTTTTAATTTCCAACGGCGGTCCAACCTTGCTTTGGGAGAAATGATTAAATAAAAAAAGAAAGAAAATCATTTGGAAAAAGGTATCTGTTTTTATTTGGATCAATTTCGGCCTTATAAATTGTGCCTTAGACCCATGCTTTAGGGCATTCATTTGAAAAACGCGTTACCTGACTTAACTGGCTCTTATTAAGGAAGGGAAATATACAACACAGTTTGAAATAAACCGATAGAGAAGTCCGTTTTGACTTCGATCAGTTACGGCTTAAAACATTTCCCATTGGTACCACAAGTCTAGTGCGCGACTGGCTGAGGAAATCCGTCAGTCTCCGTTCAGGAGAAAGATTCATCTCTTCGCGAAGTAGCTTGAGTTTCGGTCTATATCAGAGAATGAAGACGAAAATGATGCCTCCAGATTAGTGACTGTAGGCGGAAAGAGGATGTCACATGATTTAGGAATTAAGGGGTCGTTATTCGTGAGAATGTGAGCTTCTAACATTGTGATAAAGGATAATTTAGATCTGTGGGGCAAGAATATCGCATGCAAAGTGATTTTTATATCGGGGTCTGGAAGAAGAAACACTTCTCTAATATTTCTTTATATTTTATTTCATTTATTTATTTATTTTGTTTTTACTGTTTTGACTTTAAACTGACTTTATTAGTAAACATTCATTGATGTATAGGAAAGTACATTTTCAAGACGTTACACATCATTTTTGAGACAGGACGTTAATAATATCATACCATATAAAAATTATACAATATTACACCATATAGCTATATACCATATAATAATATTATACCAAATTATAATAATACAATATTATACAATATAATTATGTACCATAAAATAATATTATTCCATATAATAATTATACAATATTATACCATAAAGTTATATACCATATAATAATATTATATCATATAATAATTATACAATATATAATTATATACAATATAATAATTACTGTAACATATAATAAATATACAATATTATACTCTATAATTATATACCATGTAACAATTATATTATCATATGATAATAATACATTATACCATGTAATTTTATATCATATCATAATATTATACCATATGATATTAATACAATATTATACCATATAATTATATACCATATATTTTACCATATGATAATAATACAATATTATACCATATAAATATATACCATATAATAGTATTTTACCATATGATAATAATACAATATTATACCATATAATTATAACCATATAATAATATTATACCATATATAATAATACAATATTATACCATATAATTATATACCATATAATAATTATTATACCATATGATTATAATACAATATTATACCATATAATATTATGCCAAATTAATTTCCTTGTTGTACTTTAAGTTCTTAGAAAGATTTTTCTGATATTCATCAAAAAAACGTCAACCTGCACGTTTTTTTCAATTCAACACCTTGTGTTATTTTTTATATTTGATCTCCTTGTCAAGGAATTGCAGAAATCGGAATGTGCAATTCTTTTTAATGATGATGATCAGCTTCTTTCCTTTTTTATTGTATATTTTTTAACTACGTGACCCAAAATAGTGAGAGAGAAAATAGCCTCCCTCTATTAGACTATGTTTGACGTATTTGCAGTACAAACCTTATCTATATTCTTTTATAATTAGTCACAAACTTGCATTGTGTTTATATATCTGCTAGGCCCACTGATCGAATTATTTTATATCAAATTTAGCTGAATCTTTAATCTTTTTATTCTCCGAAGAAAATCTGGAGAAAATCAAATTAACATCAAATTAAGAACAGAAACAAACATCCTGAAAAAGAATATTTAAAAGTATGTTTGCAGAAATACGATTTAGATCAGATGATAAGCTATCCGTAAAGCTTTTATATTGATGTGAAATTTTGCCGTGGATAAGGTAAGAGTCATTTTTTACAAAGATATCACCAAGCATTTTCTTTTGTGTAAACTACGCAAGAAAACAAAGAATGATGTAAACAATTCCATTGCAAGTTTTCTTATCATTTAAAAAAAATCTCCAAGAACGAAAATACTGTTTAACAATAACAATTTCCATGTTTTATAAGATTTCTATAGAAGCCAACGCGTAGGGGAGCAACGAGCTGCCATTACTACGCTGTAGTGTGTTCGATCTCTGGGAGTTTCTTTTTTGTGACCTTTTCCCAAGTAAACATATATCAAATTCAAATTCAAAATTGAAGGAGACGTTTTTCTATAAATATTGCAATTAACTGAGAGTGATTTTTTAAAAATAAAAATTTTAAAAAGATGTCTTTAGTTTTCCCAAATGAATCGTCAAAGTTACTGCTTCCTTTTAATTATTGAGTGTACATAGACTTTAATTAAACTAGGCCTCGACAATGATAAAATGAGTAGATATTCGTAGGGGTTTTGGCACGACCCATTTCACAAAATCTGACCAACTGACAAAACATCAGAAAAGAAAATCTTTTCCCCACCTCGTACAAATATTTTTCTATCCCCCAAATTTATTGAGGGCTACGTACGGACGTTTATTCTTTTTTATGCTGATTGTATTGAAATAAACTTAAAGGGTCTTTTGACTATTTGAAAAACCCGCTTTCCTTTTTGTTTCAGACATAAATTATGGGAAATAAGAATCTTCTTCTTCTATGTGCCCTGTCCTTTCAAGATGTAGGCGATCATGTCTTTCCACGTCTTCCTATCCCTGCTGGCTCTTAGCACGCCTTCTCCTGTGACACCACACAAACCCCGCTTTGCCATCCATAAATCTAGAATATAAATGTATAGAAACTAACATGGCCACAAAATGAGGAATTTCCCTTATATATTGATTTTAATATAAAATTGAGGCCCCTTTTTATACCCACATTATAATTTCTTAAACATTTAGCATATATATTCTTCTTCTATGTGCCCTGTCCCTTTAGGATGTAGGCGATCATGGCTTTCCACGTCTCCCTGTCCCTGGTGGCTTTTAACACGCTTTCTCTGTTTGTTTTTTTTTGTTTTTTTTTTGTTGTTTTTTTTTTCTGTGTCACTACGAAACCCCCGTTCTGTCATCCACCTGCTCAGGCCCTTCGAATATGTTATCCGCTGCTTACCTCTGTCTCTTTTCTCCTCTATCTGGCCTGTCAGTATCTAGTTCTCCAAGCCCTCCTTCCTCATTGCATGTCCCAGAAACTTCAGTTGTCTCTTCCTGGTGCTTACTATTAATTTCCTTTTCGTTGCCATTCTTTCCAAAACCTCATCATTGCTCACATGCTTAGGCCATGATATCTGCAGTATCCTTCTGTAGAACCACATTTCCGCTGCTTCAAGTCGTTCCTTCATCTTCGATGATATTTTCCAACATTCACTGCCGTATTGAAGAACTGACATCACACAGCATTCTAGTACTCTCTTCTTTGTTTCTAGTGAAAGTTTTCTATCTTAATACTTTACTCAGCTTCTGGAACGCGTCCTTCGCCATGCCAATTTGCCGTCGGATATCTGTGTCGCACTTTCCATCACCTGTTAGAACACTTCCAAGATATTTAAATTTTTGTACTTGCTTGATTCTAGTATCCCCTATCTGTATTTGGCATTTTGAGTTGCCTCTTTTACTGATGACCATGAATTCAGTTTTATTACAGTTTATTTGTTGTCCTTACTTGTAACTCTCTTCAGCTACCTCCTGTAGGAGGTCTTGTAGTTTCCTTTCAGTGTCTGCTATCAGCACTGTATCATCTGTGTACCTTAGGTTGTTTAAATTGTGGCCTCCGATAACAAATCCTGGCATAACATCTAGAGTCCTCAAAATATTCTCGCTGTACAAGTTGAACAGATCCGGTAAAAAAGACATCCTTGTCTTACGCCTCTTTCTATTTTTGAAAATCTGCTGATCTCGTTACCTGTCCGTATGCAGGCAGTTTGCTGCCAGTAGAGATTCTTAATTACTCTGATGTCTTTCACAAAAATATCGAGGCTGTCCATCAATTCTTTGTAGTGTCTTTTGCCGAATGCCTTCGCATAATCAATAAAACATAGATACAAGTTCTTCATTTGTATTGATGATTTTTTCATAACAAATATATGAAAATAAGAATAAGAACGAATTAATATTGCCCAACTCAAGTCAGCTTCGCGCTGAGATAAGCTAGTCTTTATTTCATGAGTCTTTTTCTTTTACGTGCTGTGTCCTTTCAGGACATGGGCGATCATGGCTCTCTACATCTTCCTATGCGTTGTAGGTATTAATATCTTTTGCTTTGGTATTTATTCCAAACTCTGCTCTGCATCCATTTGCTTAAGCCCACAAAGTATCTTAATCGTTGCTTTCAATTATCTTTCTCTCTATCCACCTTGGAAGTATCTGATTCTCCATGACGTCTTTCCTTATTACGTTTTCCAGGAACTTCAACTGTCCCTTACTGATAAGTTTCCTTTTTCTGTTTTCATTCTCTCCAAGTCCTCGTCGTTTCTCAATGTTCGGTCGATGGTATCCTTAGTATCCTTAAGTAGAACTAAACTTCTTTTGCTTCGGGTCTTTCATTCATCTTTGATAAAATCGTCTAGCATTCGCTGCCATATAGGAGTTTAGAGCGCTGATAAAGTACGTCCGACGATGTCGTAAGAAAGTTGGAAGATTTCAGTCGTCAGTAGAAACTACTAGTTCCCTAGTGAAAACATTATGACTGTGTGATTCACATCTTGAAGCCAAGAGAAGAGAGAGATGCTGGCCCTTCCGAAATAGTGGGTCATAAAATTGCGTATGTGACCAGAAACTCTTTCCGGTTTCTTTATAAGTTGCATCATGGGAAAATTATTTTTATCATTATTTTATTTGTTTTTTGTTTTTTTTACTTTCTTTTCTTCACACTTACACCTTCAGTATTTATTTCATTTTGTTATTAATCAACTGGTAAAGAAAATCATCTTTGGAAAGGTATAAAACTTATAATAGGGTGACACCAAAGAAATAAGCATTTTTTCACTCAGCAACAGTAAATATTTCTCTATACAGGAAATAAACAAAATGATAAAAATGTTTCTGAGTGTAAAAAAAAAATCATCTAAAATCTCGAATCTTTTATAGTCCCATTTCGACTTATATATCCCTTAGATTTTTTTATAGTACCTCTGTTATTTGGTAATATTCGCAATACATTGTTTGAGTTGCACTTCTAAACTACGAAGTCATTACTTTCACAACCGTGTCTACAATTGTAGGAATGTGCATTTTATCATTCTTGATTACAGTGGAATACTACAGACACGTTAAATTCAATGTATGCAACAATTCTTCAAAATGACTATTCACCCTCTTGGCTAATGTAGCTTATAGCTTTATTCAGATGTAGTATTTGGTAATATTCTCAGAATTTCAAACCGAGCATGAGGAGTCAAAAATTTTGGAAGTATTTCAGAATAATAAATGGAAGGTAACATTCGGTCAGTTAATTGCCATACGAGATACACGCTTAGGTGATCATGTCTCGAAGAAGATATGACTGACTGGGCAGAAGTTTATCCCGCAGTAGGTTGCCGTTACTTTCTGCGGTAGACTGGTTGCCGACCAAGGCTATAGAACCTAATCTGTCCTGCTATTTAACCAATAACTGGAAGGAATAGACGGATTAAATACCTTTCCCAAGGGTATTTGCGCGTAAGTGAATGCAAGGAATTCAACTGGAATTCGAACTCGGATCTACGATTTCTCGTTCCGAGTCGATATCCACACGCTAGATTTATGATCCATTAGTATATAAATGAAGAGCGATAGCTTTTGATCAAGAAAGAAAAGTTTAGAAGCTCAAATATACATCACCAACTAAGCAATCGCCTCCGGAATACTTGAACTGATGAGGTTTATGTAGATTAAATATTTATCTAGAGCTCAATCTCTGGATCCCCCTTATGAGATTAATCTAAACTGGTTCAATGTAACACTTCTCTGCCCGGCTGGTTGGTTTGCTGGTTCGGGAACAGAACCTGCTACGATGATAACGTCGAAACGGCGCCAATTATGTCGACACTTTCGGGCTGCTAGTCGTGATAATCTCGTCACAGTAGCTTGTCATTAAGACGTCTATTACAACGAACTTACTGCCCACGCTCTGTTTTGATCTCAGAAAGTTCGTGCAAACCCAGTAGCCATATTTCTTCTCTTTTGGGCTCTTTCTATTCGCTTTCTGGCCTGTACAAACAACCTATGCTGTTGTTCTATCACCAACTGATGGTGGTCTTCCCCCATATACTTCCTAAGGGGCTTTAATAGGTTATCTATCGGTAAGATCACATCCGTGCCAAACAGCATATAATATGGTGAGTATTTAGTCGTATCATTGACTGTGAACCTTACTGCCACGAGAGCCTGGTTTAGGTACAGGTCTCAAATCTCAACATTCTCTTTCGCTAATTTTGCTAGAACGTCCCCCAAAGTCCTATGGAACCTCTCTACCTTGGCGTTGCTCTAGGGGTGGTAGAGGGATGTTGTTATGTGTGTCATATTCAGGCTTTCTGCTTTCTCTCATCATATAATTTTCATTTTTAGGCCCATTGTCTGTTACCAGACACACAGGGGCACCATACCTGGGAAAGATTTCACCTATGATTAAGTCGGCTACAGTTTTAGCTTTCTTATAGGGTACGGGGAAGGTCTCTACCCAATTTGTCAACCAATCTACAAAACGCACTATGTAGAGGTTGCCTCTAGGGGTCTGTTCGTATGGTTCTCAGACATCCAAGCTGATTTTCTCAAAGGGATAATTTGGTATATTCATCCATTCCAGCGGTGCCAATTCCTGTCTTCTACTCTGAATCTGACACACCGTACAGCTATTAACGCAGCCAGTAACTTCCCTGTATAGTCTGGGCCAGAAGTATTTTCTGCTTATCAATTCATGGGTCTTATCAATCCCCATGTGGCCCAGCTTCTCATGACAGTGTTCCAATATTTTTGGTCTCAGATCTTTGGGTATATGAAACCTGGATCGGCTTTCTTCATCCCTATCCGAAAGATAATATAGCTTTCCCTTCTGTATCATATATCTAGACGTTTCCCCTGCCTCTGCTTTTTTTTCTGAGGGCTGCTATTTCTTTGTCCACCTGTTCTTCCTCAACCTGTTCTATCGACTGGGGATCTATTCTCGGCTGTAAAGTTTCTTTTTCCTCTGTTTCTAACACGGAGCGATCTTTAAGCGTATGGGAGTTAATGACCGATTTGGTATGCCCTATCATCTACCCCTGACTCTACGGTTATGAACTCCTCTTCTAGCTTCTTGGGTATCCTGGAGAGCAAATCTGTACCCGTTTAACTTTATTGCTGACTGCTAGATTTTTTTATTTGCCCAATCTGTCTCTAACAAATACTGAAGAGGTTTACGGTCGGTTTTTATAGTAAATACCGCCCCGCTTAGATAATAATCTAGCTTTTTGAGGGCGTATACAATAACGTACGCCTCTCTTTCTATCACCGGCCATCTCTGCAGGGTCTCTGAAAGTTTATGGGACAAGAAGTATGCCGCTACTTCTTCTGGTATGCCAGGTACTGGACCCTCCCTATCAGTACAGGGTTGAGTAAGGACTGCTCCCACACATTGCTCACTAGCATCTGTGTATAGTACCATGGGCTTGATCAGGTCAGGGTACATCAGCAGGGGTACAGCAGTCAGCTGTTCTTTTAACGCATTAAAGACCCTTCTACAGTCCTCTGTCCACTTAAATCTTGCATACTTTTTAGTCAACGCTATCAAGAGAGTTGCTATCAGAGAAACTGCCGGGATAAAGCGCCTGTAATATCCTATAGCCCCTAAAAGTCCTCTCACCTGCCTTACTGTCTGGGGCACTGGCGTTTCTCTTGTCACTATTACCTTGTCCATATCAGGTTTGATTCCCTAATCGCTTATTATAAATCCTAAGTACTTGGTCTCATTCCTTAAGAATTCGCACTTCGACAGTTTTAACTTCAACCCGTGTCTTCTCAGTCGACCAAAAACTTGTCTCAAGTGGTCAAAATGTTGTTCTGGGGTCTCTGAGAACACCAGAATATCGTCCAGGTAAGCCATGGCAAAATTCTCCATTCCCCCTATCACTGTTTACATTAGTTGCTGGAAAATTCCAGGTGAATTGGCCAGGCCAAATGGCATGACTTTGAATTGAAACAGGCCCGCGTGGCACGCAAATGCAGCCTTTTCTTTATCAGCCTCATAAAGGGCTATCTGCCAAATACCCTGATCTCAAATCTAATTTGGAAAAGAATTTAGCTTTTCCCAGCAGAGCCAATATGCCATCTATCAAGGGTATTGCCAATGGCCTGAAAACAGCGTTCAGTATCCTAAAATCAACACAGAATCCATGCCCGCCATCTTTCTTATCTACAATTACTATGGAGAATCTCCAGGGAGACTTTGACATCTCTATCATGCCTGTCTCTAACGTATCTCTCACTGCTTCTTCCACCAGGGGCCTTTTATGGATAGGTGTTCTATAGGGTCTTAACTTAATGGTGGGGGGGTGATCACCTGTGTCTATTTTCATCCTTACCGTGTCAGTTTTGCCCAATTCCTTGTCTGAGGTGGCCACCATATCACGATTAGCTCGCAACAGGTTCTGTACTCTAGTCTTAAATTCTTTGGGCGCCAATACTTCTTCGTCTGATATCTCATCTACCCTCTTTGAACCCTCTCTCTCCTTTTTGTCTAGCCTTATTTGCTGCCTGGTCCTTGGAGTTAAGGCTCTACCTAGCTCCTCCCCTTTCTTTACTTTAATGGTCTTAGGGGCTTTGTTCACCAATAACATGGAAACTATTTCTGCCGCATTTACTACCGTCTCACACATGACCACCTCGCTCTCTTCAGATCTACTTTCCTCTATAGGAACTAACTGTATGATCCCCTTCTTCACTTTTTTAACCTCCCTCTGTCTGTTACTGCAGTTCTGGGGGGTAACTTTATATCTTCTTCTGCCACTACTGTTATACTCTTGTTGGGGGAGCCTCCCAATGGCATCTTTACACAGTTCACCACCAACACAGCAGGGTTAAACTTAATTCTAGCCTTATTTCTGTGTAGTCAATCTTCTCCCAAGATCATTTCTGCAAACAGTCCAGGAGTAATATAAAGTTTCTAGAGACTTTGCGTCCCTCCTACCTTCATCGAAAGATTCACATTACCCATTATCCTCGTGGAACCACCATCAGTCTGTGTGATTTCTATATCGGGCCTTCTCATTCTTCCTTGATTTTTCAATTTTCTGTATTCCTCATCCCTCAATAACGATATAGACGCCCCCGTATCTACTATGGCCTTCACCACTGAACCTCCTACTACGACCGCACAGGAGAGCTCTCTTTCCTGTGTGAACAAAGAGAATACCTTTGCTCTTCTCCTTCTGTGTGGCTGTCTCTCTCTCCACCCAGCCATGGGTGCTGGCAGCAGCAGTCCTTCATTAATGTCTTTACGAGGACCCCCTGACCTCTATTCCAATATCGTGGTCTTTTATTTCTGTCTCCTTTCCTGTCTCTATATGGGCAGCTTCTCTTCAAGTTCCCTGGTTTCCCACAAAACCAACACCTTCTTCTTGGACATTTCTTCGCAAAATGACCTATTAGCCCCCAGCGCCAACAATGCAACTGATTTTTATTCATACGGGCCACCCTGCCGCTTTTTTCTCGGGGCGATCCTTTTGCGTTTTCCTGGTTCAACTCACCAGGTTTCATCTTCACTTTTGGCACTGGCAGGGGGATTTTCCCTTCTTAAACCACACCATTTGGCCACATGCCTCCTACCTCCGCATCTTTTTTTGCTTGTGATCCGGAGCCAAGCCCTCACTTTGTGGGACATTCTGTCGCACGGTGGCCTTTATACTGGTACTTCCAACACACGAATCCATATCTACCTGACGTGAGTTTATGAAAACCGTGTTTTCGGGACCATTCCTATCTATTGGCGTCCCCCCCCGTTCCTCTTTTTCTTATATACTGCAGGGGGACTCTTCCTATGATCCTTTCTGTGATCCCTTCTAGGATCCCAGGTCCAGCTGGGGTTCTCTCCTAGGTCCATCTGCCTAGCTAGGCCTTGATCCAAGTCTTGTGTCCCCCTATTCTTCACCTTGTTCCATAATCCCTGGCTCTTTCTGGCCAGTGCCACCGCTGCCGCCAGCCTAACTGGGCCCTTCTTCAGTACATCATGTAGAACGCGCTCGTCTCGTAGCGCTGCAACACACAGATCCGCTAACTGGACCTGGATGGCAGCATGCTATCTGACCTCCGCAGGATAGGCCAGAGATGCTAATCTCTCCACTCTTTTTCCTAATTCCTCTACTCCCTCATCTTTTCCCTGAACTAGTTCCATGAAACTTCCCATAGCCTCTATGGCTGTTATTCATTTAGAGTATTCTTTCACTAATTGCTCTTTCAGCCTCTCCCATGTCAGTTGAGGGGCTTTTTCTAGTAGTCGGCCTATAAATTCCGACGGTTTCCCCGTCGCGGTGAGGAACGCCACGCACACCGTTTCTCTTTCCGTCAGCTCGTAAATCCGCTGACTTTTTTCCATGGCCGCTAACCAATTTCTTAATTCTTTCATGTCTCCCCCAAAGCACGGCACCCTTAGTCCCCACCTCAACAGACTCCTCAATTCCTCGGACGGTCTGTGTTCTCTATCGTCTACTTCAGACCTTGCCATTCTCTGTTCATCCCCGTAGTCAGACATTTAAACAATACAATTCGTGATTAATAATAATTGAGAAGGAAATCGGTTTACGGTAAAATGGCAGCAACAAGAATTTCAGGAAGAAACCAAAAAGTGTCCTACCTGCTACGGGTTGATTTCCGACGAAATCTGCGTCTCTCTCTTTGACCATTTCGAACCAAATAGCCAAAAATAACTAAAGTCCTATTCGGTTCTCGCTCGATGATTATTCAGGGTCGATCCCCAAATGCCCGACCGGTTTGTTCGCTGGTTCGGGAATTGAGCCTGCTGCGATTATGATGTTGAGACGGTACGATGTGTTTTGATCTCAGAAAGTCACGTTGTGCAAACCCAGTAGCCGTATTTCTACCATATCCATACTGGACACTTATGTACACTTGTGGTTAAAATAAAATAATTTCGGCACAAAAAAAAAAGAAATTAAATAAATGAATAAATTTGAAGACGCCTGGATGAGTTACGAAAGAAAGTTTTTATAATAATAAAAAAAATGATTAATTACAAAAGCAGAAAATACAATTGTTGAAATTCAGGTTTACAACGGAGAGAGGATTCACTTAAAATATCAGAGCTTTCAATCTTCAAGTAAAAATAAGTCCTTTCTAAGTTCCAATAAAATTATCAGAGCTTTAATTTTTTTTTTAAATAAGCAGGTGTCAATTCTCCAGATAAAAAACACGTCTCTTCGGCCTTTATCAAAATTAACGCAGACAACCGAAAAACAGTGCGACGTGGCGGAGGACGATGGGAGGGGGTCGTTTGGGACTTGGTCGCCTGAAAATCTCTCCAAAAATCTGATTTTTCTCGCTGAGTCTCCACTTTTATAGCCATCCCCAAGCCTCTCGGGGGATCTAGCCGACTCAAAGCTTTTGACCAATGAGATTATTTTCCACCCTACACGATTTAGGGTAGCCATGGCTCGACGAATGAAGTATGAACAGCTCACATGACGTAATGTCTTTTTTCTTTCAATTACATCAGCTGTTTTTCGATTTTAGTATCTCTTCCCAAGAATAATTGCTGAGGATCTAACCCTATCTGACCTCATCAAGGAAATCCTGACATTTTGTTATGGCTACTTCCATTTTACAAACTTCCACTTGGCTCAAAACTATTCGTTTAGTATACGAAGAAAGAAGCAACTATATTTTTCTCTTTTTTCCCAATTATCAGCTAATTTCTCTTTTCCCCGGATTTTACAAGTACATAATAATATTAAAAATATCTTTTTTCTTTACGTAAGCACCCAACACTGATTACAGTAAAACACAACTAACAATAACACTAAGATCAATTTCTCTACACTCCGTTGCATTAAACCAAAAAACAAAAATATACCGAGGTGGAAATAGTAGTACATCAATGAAACAGGTTGAAGCTGCAGTGGAATTACATCCCCTACTAGGCAATCACCTCCGAAATACTTGAACTGGTGAAGTTTATGTAATTATTTATATTTATCTCGAGCTCAGTCTTTGGATCACGCAATGAAATTAATCTAAACTGGTTCAATAAAACAGGTTGAAGCTGCAGTGGAATTACATCCCCTACTAGGCAATCACCTCCGGAATACTTGAACTGGTGAAGTTTATGTAGATATTTATATTTATCTCGAACTCAGTCTTTCGATCACGCAATGAAATTAATCTAAACTGGTTCAATAAAACAGGTTGAAGCTGCAGTGGAATTACATCCCCTACTAGGAAATCACCTCCGGAATACTTGAACTGGTGAAGTTTATGTAGATATTTATATTTATCTCGAGCTCAGTCTTTGGATCACGCAATGAAATTAATCTAAACTGGTTCAATAAAACAGGTTGAATCTGCAGTGGAATTACATCCCCTACTAGGCAATCACCTCCGAAATACTTGAACTGGTGAAGTTTATGTAGATATTTACATTTATCTCGAGCTCAGTCTTTCGATCACGCAATGAAATTAATCTAAACTGGTTCAATAAAACAGGTTGAAGCTGCAGTGGAATTACAACCCCTACTAGGCAATCACCACCGAAATACTTGAACTGGTGAAGTTTATGTAGATATTTATATTTATCTCGAGCTCAGTCTTTGGATCACGCAATGAAATTAATCTAAACTGGTTCAATAAAACAGGTTGAATCTGCAGTGGAATTACATCCCCTACTAGGCAATCACCTCCGAAATACTTGAACTGGTGAAGTTTATGTAGATATTTACATTTATCTCGAGTTCAGTCTTTCGATCACGCAATGAAATTAATCTAAACTGGTTCAATAAAACAGGTTGAAGCTGCAGTGGAATTACATCCCCTACTAGGCGATCACCTCCGAAATACTTGAACTGGTGAAATTTATGTAGATATTTATATTTATCTCGAGCTCAGTCTTTGATCACGCATTGAAATTAATCTAAACTGGTTCAATAAAACAGGTTGCATCTGCAGTGGAATTAGATCCCCTACTAGGCAATCACCTCCGAAATACTTGAACTGGTGAAGTTTATGTAGATATTTACATTTATCTCGAGCTCAGTCTTTCGATCACGCAATGAAATTAATCTAAACTGGTTCAATAAAACAGGTTGAATCTTGCAGTGGAATTACATCCCCTACTAGGCGATCACCTCCGAAATACTTGAACTGGTGAAGTTTATGTATATATTTACATTTATCTCGAGCTCAGTCTTTGGATCACGCAATGAAATTAATCTAAACTGGTTCAATAAAACAGGTTGAATCTGCAGTGGAATTACATCCCCTACTAGGCAATCACCTACGAAATACTTGAACTGGTGAAGCTATGTAGATATTTACATTTATCTCGAGCTCAGTCTTTCGATCACGCAATGAAATTAATCTAAACTGGTTCAATAAAACAGTGTTTGAAGCTGCAGTGGAATTCACATCCCCTACTAGGCAATCACCTACGAAATACTTGAACTGGTGAAGTTTATGTAGATATTTATATTTATCTCGAGCTCAGTCTTTTGATCACGCAATGAAATTAATCTAAACTGGTTCAATAAACAGGTTGAATCTGCAGTGGAATTACATCCCCTACTAGGCAATCACCTCCGGAATATTTGAACTGGTGAAGTTTATGTAGATATTTACATTTATCTCGAGCTCAGTCTTTCGATCACGCAATGAAATTAATCTAAACTGGTTCAATAAAACAGGTTGAAGCTGCAGTGGAATTACAACCCCTACTAGGCAATCACCACCGAAATACTTGAACTGGTGAAGTTTATGTAGATATTTATATTTATCTCGAGCTCAGTCTTTGATCACGCAATGAAATTAATCTAAACTGGTTCATAATAAAACAGGTTGAATCTGCAGTGGAATTACATCCCCTACTAGGCAATCACCTACGAAATACTTGAACTGGTGAAGTTTATGCAGATATTTACATTTATCTCGAGCTCAGTCTTTCGATCACGCAATGAAATTAATCTAAACTGGTTCAATAAACAGGTTGAAGCTGCAGTGGAATTACATCCCCTACTAGGCGATCACCTCCGAAATACTTGAACTGGTGAAGTTTATGTAGATATTTATATTTATCTCTTGCGCCTAGTCTTTCGATCACGCAATGAAATTAATCTAAACTGGTTCAATAAAACAGGTTGAATCTGCAGGAATTACATCCTACTAGGCAATCGCCTCCGAAATACTTGAACTGGTGAAGTTTATGTAGATATTTACATTTGTTCGAGTCTGGGTCTTTCGATCACGCAATGAAATTAATCTAAACTGGTTCAATGAAACAGGTTGAAGCTGCAGTGGAATTACATCCCCTACTAGGCAATCACCACCGAAATACTTGAACTGGTGAAGTTTATGTAGATATTTATATTTATCTCGAGCTCAGTCTTTCGATCACGCAATGAAATTAATCTAAACTGGTTCAATAAAACAGGTTGAAGCTGCAGTGGAATTACATCCCCTACTAGGCAATCACCACCGAAATACTTGAACTGGTGAAGTTTATGTAGATATTTATATTTATCTCGAGCTCAGTCTTTCGATCACGCAATGAAATTAATCTAAACTCGTTCAATGAAACAGGTTGAAGCTGCAGTGGAATTACATCCCCTACTAGGCAATCACCACCGAAATACTTGAACTGGTGAAGTTTATGTAGATATTTATATTTATCTCGAGCTCAGTCTTTCGATCACGCAATGAAATTAAACTAAACTGATTCAATAAAACAGGTTGAAGCTGCAGTGGAATTACATCACCTACTAGGAAATCACCTCCGAAATACTTGAACTGGTGAAGTTTATGTAGATATTTACATTTATCTCGAGCTCAATCTTTCGATCACGCAATGAAATTAATCTAAACTGGTTCAATAAAACAGGTTGAATCTGCAGTGGAATTACATCCCCTACTAGGCAATCACCACCGAAATACTTGACCTGGTGAAGTTTATGTAGATATTTATATTTATCTCGAGCTCAGTCTTTGGATCACGCAATGAAATTAATCTAAACTGGTTCAATGAAACAGGTTGAATCTGCAGTGGAATTACATCCCCTACTAGGCAATCACCTCCGAAATACTTGAACTAGTGAAGTTTATGTAGATATTTATATTTATCTCGAGCTCAGTCTTTCGATCACGCAATGAAATTAATCTAAACTGGTTCAATAAAACAGGTTGAAGCTGCAGTGGAATTACATCCCCTACTAGGCAATCACCTCCGGAATACTTGAACTGGTGAAGTTTATGTAGATATTTATATTTATCTCGAGCTCAGTCTTTCGATCACGCAATGAAATTAATCTAAACTGGTTCAATGAAACAGGTTGAATCTGCAGTGGAATTACATCCCCTACTAGGCAATCACCTCCGGAATACTTGAACTGGTGAAGTTTATGTAGATATTTATATTTATCTCGAGCTCAGTCTTTCGATCACGCAATGAATTAATCTAAACTGGTTCAATAAAACAGGTTGAAGCTGCAGTGGAATTACATCCCCTACTAGGCAATCACCACCGAAATACTTGAACTGGTGAAGTTTATGTAGATATTTATATTTATCTCGAGCTCAGTCTTTCGATCACGCAATGAAATTAATCTAAACTGGTTCAATAAAACAGGTTGAAGCTGCAGTGGAATTACATCCCCTACTAGGCAATCACCACCGAAATACTTGAACTGGTGAAGTTTATGTAGATATTTATATTTATCTCGAGCTCAGTCTTTGGATCACGCAATGAAATTAATCTAAACTGGTTCAATGAAACAGGTTGAAGCTGCAGTGGAATTACATCCCCTACTAGGCAATCACCTCCGAAATACTTGAACTGGTAAAGTTTATGTAATTATTTATATTTATCTCGAGCTCAGTCTTTGGATCACGCAATGAAATTAACCTAAACTGATTCAATAAAACAGTTTGAAGCTGCAGTGGAATTACATCACCTACTAGGAAATCACCTCCGAAATACTTGAACTGGTGAAGTTTATGTAGATATTTACATTTATCTCGAGCTCAATCTTTCGATCACGCAATGAAATTAACCTAAACTGGTTCAATAAAACAGGTTGAATCTGCAGTGGAATTACATCCCCTACTAGGCAATCACCACCGAAATACTTGAACTGGTGAAGTTTATGTAGATATTTATATTTATCTCGAGCTCAGTCTTTCGATCACGCAATGAAATTAATCTAAACTGGTTCAATAAAACAGGTTGAAGCTGCAGTGGAATTACATCCCCTACTAGGCAATCACCACCGAAATACTTGAACTGGTGAAGTTTATGTAGATATTTATATTTATCTCGAGCTCAGTCTTTGGATCATGCAATGAAATTAATCTAAACTGGTTCAATAAAACAGGTTGAAGCTGCAGTGGAATTACATCCCCTACTAGGCAATCACCACCGAAATACTTGAACTGGTGAAGTTTATGTAGATATTTATATTTATCTCGAGCTCAGTCTTTGGATCACGCAATGAAATTAATCTAAACTGGTTCAATGAAACAGGTTGAAGCTGCAGTGGAATTACATCCCCTACTAGGCAATCACCTCCGAAATACTTGAACTGGTAAAGTTTATGTAATTATTTATATTTATCTCGAGCTCAGTCTTTGGATCACGCAATGAAATTAACCTAAACTGATTCAATAAAACAGTTTGAAGCTGCAGTGGAATTACATCACCTACTAGGAAATCACCTCCGAAATACTTGAACTGGTGAAGTTTATGTAGATATTTACATTTATCTCGAGCTCAGTCTTTCGATCACGCAATGAAATTAATCTCAACTGGTTCAATAAAACAGGTTGAATCTGCAGTGGAATTACATCCCCTACTAGGCAATCACCTCCGAAATACTTGAACTGGTGAAGTTTATGTAGATATTTACATTTATCTCGAGCTCAGTCTTTCGATCACGCAATGAAATTAATCTAAACTGGTTCAATAAAACAGGTTGAAGCTGCAGTGGAATTACAACCCCTACTAGGCAATCACCACCGAAATACTTGAACTGGTGAAGTTTATGTAGATATTTATATTTATCTCGAGCTCAGACTTTCGATCACGCAATGAAATTAATCTAAACTGGTTCAATAAAACAGGTTGAATCTGCAGTGGAATTACATCCCCTACTAGGCAATCACCTACGAAATACTTGAACTGGTGAAGTTTATGTAGATATTTACATTTATCTCGAGCTCAGTCTTTCGATCACGCAATGAAATTAATCTAAACTGGTTCAATAAAACAGGTTGAAGCTGCAGTGGAATTACATACCCTACTAGGCGATCACCTCCGAAATACTTGAACTGGTGAAGTTTATGTAGATATTTATATTTATCTCGAGCTCAGTCTTTCGATCACGCAATGAAATTAATCTAAACTGGTTCAATAAAACAGGTTGAATCTGCAGTGGAATTACATCCCCTACTAGGCAATCACCTACGAAATACTTGAACTGGTGAAGTTTATGTAGATATTTACATTTATCTCGAGCTCAGTCTTTCGATCACGCAATGAAATTAATCTAAACTGGTTCAATAAAACAGGTTGAAGCTGCAGTGGAATTACAACCCCTACTAGGCAATCACCACCGAAATACTTGAACTGGTGAAGTTTATGTAGATATTTATATTTATCTCGAGCTCAGTCTTTCGATCACGCAATGAAAT
Organism: Ascarosepion bandense; assembly: GCA_037127315.1. NCBI lineage: Eukaryota > Metazoa > Mollusca > Cephalopoda > Sepiida > Sepiidae > Ascarosepion > Ascarosepion bandense. The sequence goes on along the minus strand of JBBBDQ010029769.1, from coordinate 20,790,058 downwards.
TAATCTAAACTGGTTCAATAAAACAGGTTGAATCTGCAGTGGAATTACATCCCCTACTAGGCAATCACCTACGAAATACTTGAACTGGTGAAGTTTATGTAGATATTTACATTTATCTCGAGCTCAGTCTTTCGATCACGCAATGAAATTAATCTAAACTGGTTCAATAAAACAGGTTGAAGCTGCAGTGGAATTACATACCCTACTAGGCGATCACCTCCGAAATACTTGAACTGGTGAAGTTTATGTAGATATTTATATTTATCTCGAGCTCAGTCTTTCGATCACGCAATGAAATTAATCTAAACTGGTTCAATAAAACAGGTTGAATCTGCAGTGGAATTACATCCCCTACTAGGCAATCACCACCGAAATACTTGAACTGGTGAAGTTTATGTAGATATTTACATTTATCTCGAGCTCAGTCTTTCGATCACGCAATGAAATTAATCTAAACTGGTTCAATAAAACAGGTTGAAGCTGCAGTGGAATTACAACCCCTACTAGGCAGTCACCACCGAAATACTTGAACTGGTGAAGTTTATGTAGATATTTATATTTATCTCGAGCTCAGTCTTTCGATCACGCAATGAAATTAATCTAAACTGGTTCAATAAAACAGGTTGAATCTGCAGTGGAATTACATCCCCTACTAGGCAATCACCTACGAAATACTTGAACTGGTGAAGTTTATGTAGATATTTACATTTATCTCGAGCTCAGTCTTTCGATAACGCAATGAAATTAATCTAAACTGGTTCAATAAAACAGTTTGAAGCTGCAGTGGAATTACATACCCTACTAGGCGATCACCTCCGAAATACTTGAACTGGTGAAGTTTATGTAGATATTTATATTTATCTCGAGCTCAGTCTTTCGATCACGCAATGAAATTAATCTAAACTGGTTCAATAAAACAGGTTGAATCTGCAGTGGAATTACATCCCCTACTAGGCAATCACCTCCGAAATACTTGAACTGGTGAAGTTTATGTAGATATTTACATTTATCTCGAGCTCAGTCTTTCGATCACGCAATGAAATTAATCTAAACTGGTTCAATAAAACAGGTTGAATCTGCAGTGGAATTACATCCCCTACTAGGCAATCACCTCCGAAATACTTGAACTGGTGAAGTTTATGTAGATATTTACATTTATCTCGAGCTCAGTCTTTCGATCACGCAATGAAATTAATCCAAACTGGTTCAATAAAACAGGTTGAATCTGCAGTGGAATTACATCCCCTACTAGGCGATCACCTCCGAAATACTTGAACTGGTGAAGTTTATGTAGATATTTACATTTATCTCGAGCTCAGTCTTTCGATCACGCAATGAAATTAATCTAAACTGGTTCAATAAAACAGGTTGAATCTGCAGTGGAATTACATCCCCTACTAGGCAATCACCTCCGAAATACTTGAACTGGTGAAGTTTATGTAGATATTTACATTTATCTCGAGCTCAGTCTTTCGATCACGCAATGAAATTAATCTAAACTGGTTCAATAAAACAGGTTGAATCTGCAGTGGAATTACATCTCCTACTAGGCAATCACCTCCGAAATACTTGAACTGGTGAAGTTTATGTAGATATTTACATTTATCTCGAGCTCAGTCTTTGGATCACGCAATGAAATTAATCTAAACTGGTTCAATAAAACAGGTTGAAGCTGCAGTGGAATTACAACCCCTACTAAGCAATCACCACCGAAATAGTTGAACTGGTGAAGTTTATGTAGATATTTATTTATTTATCTCGAGCTCAGTCTTTCGATCACGCAATGAAATTAATCTAAACTGGTTCAATAAAACAGGTTGAATCTGCAGTGGAATTACATCCCCTACTAGGCAATCACCTACGAAATACTTGAACTGGTGAAGTTTATGTAGATATTTACATTTATCTCGAGCTCAGTCTTTCGATCACGCAATGAAATTAATCTAAACTGGTTCAATAAAACAGGTTGAAGCTGCAGTGGAATTACATACCCTACTAGGCGATCACCTCCGAAATACTTGAACTGGTGAAGTTTATGTAGATATTTATATTTATCTCGAGCTCAGTCTTTCGATCACGCAATGAAATTAATCTAAACTGGTTCAATAAAACAGGTTGAAGCTGCAGTGGAATTACATCCCCTACTAGGCAATCACCTACGAAATACTTGAACTGGTGAAGTTTATGTAGATATTTATAATTATGTCGAGCTCAGTCTTTCGATCACGCAATGAAATTAATCTAAACTGGTTCAATAAAACAGAGGTTGAAGCTGCAGTGGAATTACAACCCTACTAAAGTAATCACCACCGAAATACTTGAACTGGTGAAGTTTATGTAGATATTTATATTTATCTCGAGCTCAGTCTTTCGATCACGCAATGAAATTAATCTAAACTGGTTCTTATAAAAACAGGTTGAATTCGCAGTGGAATTACATCCCCTACTAGCAATCACCTACGAAATACTTGAACTGGTGAAGTTTATGTAGATATTTACATTATCTCGAGCTCAGTCTTTCGATCACGCAATGAAATTAATCTAAACTGGTTCAATAAAAATGAAAGGAAAGCTGCAGTGGAATTACATACCCTACTAGGCGATCACCTCCGAAATACTTGAACTGGTGGAAGTTTATGTAGATATTTATATTTATCTCGAGCTCAGTTCGATCACGCAATGAAATTAATTCAAACTGGTTCAATAAACAGGTTGAATCTGCAGTGGAATTACATCCTTAAATAGGCAATCACCTACGAAATACTTGAACTGGTGAAGTTTATGTAGATATTTACATTTATCTCGAGCTCAGTCTTTCGATCACGCAATGAAATTAATCTGAACCGGTTCATCAAAACAGGTTGAAGCTGCAGTGGAATTACATCCCCCCTACTAGGCGATCACCTCCGAAATACTTGAACTGTGAAGTTTATGTAGATATTTATATTTATCTCGAGCTCAGTCTTTTCGATCACGCAATGAAATTAATCTAGAACTTGGTTCAATAAAACAGGTTGAATCTGCAGTGGAATTACATCCCCTACTAGTAATCACCTCCGAAATACTTGAACTGTTGAAGTTTATGTAGATATTTACATTTATCTCGAAGCTCAGTCTTTCGATCACGCAATGAAATTAATCTAAACTGGTTCAATAAAACAGGTTGAATCTGCAGTGGAATTACATACCCTACTGTGCTTGACTCGAAATACTTGAACTGGTGAAGTTTATGTAGATATTTACATTTATCTCGAGCTCAGTCTTTCGATCACGCAATGAAATTAATCTAAACTGTCTAATAAACAGGTTGAATCTGCAGTGGAATTACATCCCCTACTAGGCAATCACCTCCGAAATACTTGAACTGGTGAAGTTTATGTAGATATTTACATTTATCTCGAGCTCGTCTTTCGATCACGCAATGAAAATTAATCTAAACTGTCTAATAAAATAGGTTGAATCTGCAGTGGAATTACATCCCCTACCAGGCGATCACCTCCGAAATACTTGAACTGGTGAAGTTTATGTAGATATTTACATTTATCTCGAGCTCAGTCTTTCGATCACGCAATGAAATTAATCTAAACTGGTACAATAAAACAGGTTGAAGCTGCAGTGGAATTACATCCTCTACTAGGCAATCACCTCCGAAATACTTGAACTGGTGAAGCTAGTGAGATATTTACATTTATCTCTCGAGCTCAGTCTTCGATCACGCAATGAAATTAATCTAAACTGGTTCAATAAACAGGTTTAAATTGCAGTGAAATTTACATCCTTTACCAGGCAATCACCTCCGAAATACTTGAACTGGTGAAGTTTATGATATTTACATTTATCTCGAGCTCAGTCTTTGGATCACGCAATGAAATTAATCTAAACTGTCTAATAAAACAGGTTGAAGCTGTGGTGGAATTACAACCCCTACTAGGCAATCAACAAATGAAGACGAAACTGGTGAAGTTTATGTAGATATTTATATTTATCTCGAGGCCTATCTTCGATCACGTAATGAAATTAATCTAAACTGGTTCAATAAAACAGTTGAATCTGCAGCAAAATTACATCCCCTACTAGGCAATCACCTACGAAATACTTGAACTGGTGAAGTTTCATGCAGATATTTATATTTATCTCGAGCTCATTCCTTTTCGATCACGCCAATGAAATTAATCTAAACTGGTTCAATAAACAGGTTGAAGCTGCAGTGGAATTACATCCCCTACTCAGGGCGATCACCTCCGAAATACTTGAACTGGTGAAGTTTATGTAGATATTTATATTTATCTCGAGCTCAGTTCCTTGGATCACGCAATGAAATTAATCTAAACTCATTCAATAAAATAGGTTGAATCTGCAGAATTACATCCCCTACTAGGCAATCACCTCCGAAATACTTGAACTGGTGAAGTTTATGTAGATATTTACATTTATCTCGAGCTCAGTCTTTCGATCACGCAATGAAATTAATCTAAACTGGTTCAATAAAAACAGGTTGAAGCTGCAGTGGAATTATAACCCCTACTAGGCAATCACCACCGAAATAGTTGAACTGGTGAAGTTTATGTAGATATTTATATTTATCTCGAGCTCAGTCTTTGGATCACGCAATGAAATTAATCTAAACTGGTTCAATAAAACAGGTTGAAGCTGCAGTGGAATTACATCCCCTACTAGGAAATCACCTCCGGAATACTTGAACTGGTGAAGTTTATGTAGATATTTACATTTATCTCGAGCTCAGTCTTTCGATCACGCAATGAAATTAATCTAAACTGGTTCAATGAAACAGGTTGAAGCTGCAGTGGAATTACATCCCCTACTAGGCAATCACCACCGAAATACTTGAACTGGTGAAGTTTATGTAGATATTTATATTTATCTCGAGCTCAGTCTTTCGATCACGCAATGAAATTAATCTAAACTGGTTCAATAAAACAGGTTGAATCTGCAGTGGAATTACATCCCCTACTAGGCAATCACCACCGAAATACTTGAACTGGTGAAGTTTATGTAGATATTTACATTTATCTCGAGCTCAGTCTTTCGATCACGCAATGAAATTAATCTAAACTGGTTCAATAAAACAGGTTGAAGCTGCAGTGGAATTACAACCCCTACTAGGCAGTCACCACCGAAATACTTGAACTGGTGAAGTTTATGTAGATATTTATATTTATCTCGAGCTCAGTCTTTCGATCACGCAATGAAATTAATCTAAACTGGTTCAATAAAACAGGTTGAATCTGCAGTGGAATTACATCCCCTACTAGGCAATCACCTACGAAATACTTGAACTGGTGAAGTTTATGTAGATATTTACATTTATCTCGAGCTCAGTCTTTCGATAACGCAATGAAATTAATCTAAACTGGTTCAATAAAACAGTTTGAAGCTGCAGTGGAATTACATACCCTACTAGGCGATCACCTCCGAAATACTTGAACTGGTGAAGTTTATGTAGATATTTATATTTATCTCGAGCTCAGTCTTTCGATCACGCAATGAAATTAATCTAAACTGGTTCAATAAAACAGGTTGAATCTGCAGTGGAATTACATCCCCTACTAGGCAATCACCTCCGAAATACTTGAACTGGTGAAGTTTATGTAGATATTTACATTTATCTCGAGCTCAGTCTTTCGATCACGCAATGAAATTAATCTAAACTGGTTCAATAAAACAGGTTGAATCTGCAGTGGAATTATATCCCCTACTAGGCAATCACCTCCGAAATACTTGAACTGGTGAAGTTTATGTAGATATTTACATTTATCTCGAGCTCAGTCTTTCGATCACGCAATGAAATTAATCCAAACTGGTTCAATAAAACAGGTTGAATCTGCAGTGGAATTACATCCCCTACTAGGCGATCACCTCCGAAATACTTGAACTGGTGAAGTTTATGTAGATATTTACATTTATCTCGAGCTCAGTCTTTCGATCACGCAATGAAATTAATCTAAACTGGTTCAATAAAACAGGTTGAATCTGCAGTGGAATTACATCTCCTACTAGGCAATCACCTCCGAAATACTTGAACTGGTGAAGTTTATGTAGATATTTACATTTATCTCGAGCTCAGTCTTTGGATCACGCAATGAAATTAATCTAAACTGGTTCAATAAAACAGGTTGAAGCTGCAGTGGAATTACAACCCCTACTAAGCAATCACCACCGAAATAGTTGAACTGGTGAAGTTTATGTAGATATTTATATTTATCTCGAGCTCAGTCTTTCGATCACGCAAAGAAATTAATCTAAACTGGTTCAATAAAACAGGTTGAATCTGCAGTGGAATTACATCCCCTACTAGGCAATCACCTACGAAATACTTGAACTGGTGAAGTTTATGTAGATATTTACATTTATCTCGAGCTCAGTCTTTCGATCACGCAATGAAATTAATCTAAACTGGTTCAATAAAACAGGTTGAAGCTGCAGTGGAATTACATACCCTACTAGGCGATCACCTCCGAAATACTTGAACTGGTGAAGTTTATGTAGATATTTATATTTATCTCGAGCTCAGTCTTTCGATCACGCAATGAAATTAATCTAAACTGGTTCAATAAAACAGGTTGAAGCTGCAGTGGAATTACATCCCCTACTAGGCAATCACCTACGAAATACTTGAACTGGTGAAGTTTATGTAGATATTTATAATTATGTCGAGCTCAGTCTTTCGATCACGCAATGAAATTAATCTAAACTGGTTCAATAAAACAGGTTGAAGCTGCAGTGGAATTACAACCCCTACTAGGCAATCACCACCGAAATACTTGAACTGGTGAAGTTTATGTAGATATTTATATTTATCTCGAGCTCAGTCTTTCGATCACGCAATGAAATTAATCTAAACTGGTTCAATAAAACAGGTTGAATCTGCAGTGGAATTACATCCCCTACTAGGCAATCACCTACGAAATACTTGAACTGGTGAAGTTTATGTAGATATTTACATTTATCTCGAGCTCAGTCTTTCGATCACGCAATGAAATTAATCTAAACTGGTTCAATAAAACAGGTTGAAGCTGCAGTGGAATTACATACCCTACTAGGCGATCACCTCCGAAATATTTGAACTGGTGAAGTTTATGTAGATATTTATATTTATCTCGAGCTCAGTCTTTCGATCACGCAATGAAATTAATCTAAACTGGTTCAATAAAACAGGTTGAATCTGCAGTGGAATTACATCCCCTACTAGGCAATCACCTACGAAATACTTGAACTGGTGAAGTTTATGTAGATATTTACATTTATCTCGAGCTCAGTCTTTCGATCACGCAATGAAATTAATCTAAACTGGTTCAATAAAACAGGTTGAAGCTGCAGTGGAATTACATCCCCTACTAGGCGATCACCTCCGAAATACTTGAACTGGTGAAGTTTATGTAGATATTTATATTTATCTCGAGCTCAGTCTTTCGATCACGCAATGAAATTAATCTAAACTGGTTCAATAAAACAGGTTGAATCTGCAGTGGAATTACATCCCCTACTAGGCAATCACCTCCGAAATACTTGAACTGGTGAAGTTTATGTAGATATTTACATTTATCTCGAGCTCAGTCTTTCGATCACGCAATGAAATTAATCTAAACTGGTTCAATAAAACAGGTTGAATCTGCAGTGGAATTACATACCCTACTAGGCGATCACCTCCGAAATACTTGAACTGGTGAAGTTTATGTAGATATTTACATTTATCTCGAGCTCAGTCTTTCGATCACGCAATGAAATTAATCTAAACTGGTTCAATAAAACAGGTTGAATCTGCAGTGGAATTACATCCCCTACTAGGCAATCACCTCCGAAATACTTGAACTGGTGAAGTTTATGTAGATATTTACATTTATCTCGAGCTCAGTCTTTCGATCACGCAATGAAATTAATCTAAACTGGTTCAATAAAACAGGTTGAATCTGCAGTGGAATTACATCCCCTACTAGGCGATCACCTCCGAAATACTTGAACTGGTGAAGTTTATGTAGATATTTACATTTATCTCGAGCTCAGTCTTTCGATCACGCAATGAAATTAATCTAAACTGGTACAATAAAACAGGTTGAAGCTGCAGTGGAATTACATCCCCTACTAGGCAATCACCTCCGAAATACTTGAACTGGTGAAGTTTATGTAGATATTTACATTTATCTCGAGCTCAGTCTTTCGATCACGCAATGAAATTAATCTAAACTGGTTCAATAAAACAGGTTGAATCTGCAGTGGAATTACATCCCCTACTAGGCAATCACCTCCGAAATACTTGAACTGGTGAAGTTTATGTAGATATTTACATTTATCTCGAGCTCAGTCTTTGGATCACGCAATGAAATTAATCTAAACTGGTTCAATAAAACAGGTTGAAGCTGCAGTGGAATTACAACCCCTACTAGGCAATCACCACCGAAATACTTGAACTGGTGAAGTTTATGTAGATATTTATATTTATCTCGAGCTCAGTCTTTCGATCACGCAATGAAATTAATCTAAACTGGTTCAATAAAACAGGTTGAATCTGCAGTGGAATTACATCCCCTACTAGGCAATCACCTACGAAATACTTGAACTGGTGAAGTTTATGTAGATATTTACATTTATCTCGAGCTCAGTCTTTCGATCACGCAATGAAATTAATCTAAACTGGTTCAATAAAACAGGTTGAAGCTGCAGTGGAATTACATCCCCTACTAGGCGATCACCTCCGAAATACTTGAACTGGTGAAGTTTATGTAGATATTTATATTTATCTCGAGCTCAGTCTTTGGATCACGCAATGAAATTAATCTAAACTGGTTCAATAAAACAGGTTGAATCTGCAGTGGAATTACATCCCCTACTAGGCAATCACCTCCGAAATACTTGAACTGGTGAAGTTTATGTAGATATTTACATTTATCTCGAGCTCAGTCTTTCGATCACGCAATGAAATTAATCTAAACTGGTTCAATAAAACAGGTTGAAGCTGCAGTGGAATTATAACCCCTACTAGGCAATCACCACCGAAATAGTTGAACTGGTGAAGTTTATGTAGATATTTATATTTATCTCGAGCTCAGTCTTTGGATCACGCAATGAAATTAATCTAAACTGGTTCAATAAAACAGGTTGAAGCTGCAGTGGAATTACATCCCCTACTAGGAAATCACCTCCGGAATACTTGAACTGGTGAAGTTTATGTAGATATTTACATTTATCTCGAGCTCAGTCTTTCGATCACGCAATGAAATTAATCTAAACTGGTTCAATGAAACAGGTTGAAGCTGCAGTGGAATTACATCCCCTACTAGGCAATCACCACCGAAATACTTGAACTGGTGAAGTTTATGTAGATATTTATATTTATCTCGAGCTCAGTCTTTCGATCACGCAATGAAATTAATCTAAACTGGTTCAATAAAACAGGTTGAAGCTGCAGTGGAATTACATCCCCTACTAGGCAATCACCACCGAAATACTTGAACTGGTGAAGTTTATGTAGATATTTATATTTATCTCGAGCTCAGTCTTTCGATCACGCAATGAAATTAATCTAAACTGGTTCAATAAAACAGGTTGAAGCTGCAGTGGAATTACATCCCCTACTAGGCGATCACCTCCGAAATACTTGAACTGGTGAAGTTTATGTAGATATTTATATTTATCTCGAGCTCAGTCTTTGGATCACGCAATGAAATTAATCTAAACTGGTTCAATAAAACAGGTTGAATCTGCAGTGGAATTACATCCCCTACTAGGCAATCACCTCCGAAATACTTGAACTGGTGAAGTTTATGTAGACATTTACATTTATCTCGAGCTCAGTCTTTCGATCACGCAATGAAATTAATCTAAACTGGTTCAATAAAACAGGTTGAATCTGCAGTGGAATTACACCCCCTACTAGGCGATCACCTCCGAAATACTTGAACTGGTGAAGTTTATGTAGATATTTACATTTATCTCGAGCTCAGTCTTTCGATCACGCAATGAAATTAATCTAAACTGGTTCAATAAAACAGGTTGAATCTGCAGTGGAATTACATCCCCTACTAGGCAATCACCTCCGAAATACTTGAACTGGTGAAGTTTATGTAGATATTTACATTTATCTCGAGCTCAGTCTTTCGATCACGCAATGAAATTAATCTAAACTGGTTCAATAAAACAGGTTGAATCTGCAGTGGAATTACATCCCCTACTAGGCGATCACCTCCGAAATACTTGAACTGGTGAAGTTTATGTAGATATTTACATTTATCTCGAGCTCAGTCTTTCGATCACGCAATGAAATTAATCTAAACTGGTTCAATAAAACAGGTTGAATCTGCAGTGGAATTACATCCCCTACTAGGCAATCACCTCCGAAATACTTGAACTGGTGAAGTTTATGTAGATATTTACATTTATCTCGAGCTCAGTCTTTCGATCACGCAATGAAATTAATCTAAACTGGTTCAATAAAACAGGTTGAATCTGCAGTGGAATTACATCCCCTACTAGGCAATCACCTCCGAAATACTTGAACTGGTGAAGTTTATGTAGATATTTACATTTATCTCGAGCTCAGTCTTTCGATCACGCAATGAAATTAATCTAAACTGGTTCAATAAAACAGGTTGAAACTGCAGTGGAATTACAAACCCTACTAGGCAATCACCACCGAAATACTTGAACTGGTGAAGTTTATGTAGATATTTATATTTATCTCGAGCTCAGTCTTTGGATCACGCAATGAAATTAATCTAAACTGGTTCAATAAAACAGGTTGAATCTGCAGTGGAATTACATCCCCTACTAGGCAATCACCTACGAAATACTTGAACTGGTGAAGTTTATGTAGATATTTACATTTATCTCGAGCTCAGTCTTTCGATCACGCAATGAAATTAATCTAAACTGGTTCAATAAAACAGGTTGAAGCTGCAGTGGAATTACATCCCCTACTAGGCGATCACCTCCGAAATACTTGAACTGGTGAAGTTTATGTAGATATTTATATTTATCTCGAGCTCAGTCTTTGGATCACGCAATGATATTAATCTAAACTGGTTCAATAAAACAGGTTGAATCTGCAGTGGAATTACATCCCCTACTAGGCAATCACCTCCGAAATACTTGAACTGGTGAAGTTTATGTAGATATTTACATTTATCTCGAGGTCAGTCTTTCGATCACGCAATGAAATTAATCTAAACTGGTTCAATAAAACAGGTTGAAGCGGCAGTGGAATTACAACCCCTACTAGGCAATCACCACCGAAATAGTTGAACTGGTGAAGTTTATGTAGATATTTATATTTATCTCGAGCTCAGTCTTTGGATCACGCAATGAAATTAATCTAAACTGGTTCAATAAAACAGGTTGAAGCTGCAGTGGAATTACATCCCCTACTAGGAAATCACCTCCGGAATACTTGAACTGGTGAAGTTTATGTAATTATTTATATTTATCTCGAGCTCAGTCTTTCGATCACGCAATGAAATTAATCTAAACTGATTCAATAAAACAGGTTGAAGCTGCAGTGGAATTACATCCCCTACTAGGCAATCACCACCGAAATACTTGAACTGGTGAAGTTTATGTAGATATTTATATTTATCTCGAGCTCAGTCTTTCGATCACGCAATGAATTAATCTAAACTGGTTCAATAAAACAGGTTGAAGCTGCAGTGGAATTACATCCCCTACTAGGCAATCACCACCGAAATACTTGAACTGGTGAAGTTTATGTAGATATTTATATTTATCTCGAGCTCAGTCTTTCGATCACGCAATGAAATTAATCTAAACTGGTTCAATAAAACAGGTTGAAGCTGCAGTGGAATTACATCCCCTACTAGGCAATCACCACCGAAATGCTTGAACTCGTGAAGTTTATGTAGATATTTATGTTTATCTCGAGCTCAGTCTTTGGATCACGCAATGAAATTAATCTAAACTGGTTCAATGAAACAGGTTGAAGCTGCAGTGGAATTACATCCCCTACTAGGCAATCACCTCCGAAATACTTGAACTGGTAAAGTTTATGTAATTATTTATATTTATCTCGAGCTCAGTCTTTGGATCACGCAATGAAATTAACCTAAACTGATTCAATAAAACAGTTTGAAGCTGCAGTGGAATTACATCACCTACTAGGAAATCACCTCCGAAATACTTGAACTGGTGAAGTTTATGTAGATATTTACATTTATCTCGAGCTCAATCTTTCGATCACGCAATGAAATTAACCTAAACTGGTTCAATAAAACAGGTTGAATCTGCAGTGGAATTACATCCCCTACTAGGCAATCACCACCGAAATACTTGAACTGGTGAAGTTTATGTAGATATTTATATTTATCTCGAGCTCAGTCTTTCGATCACGCAATGAAATTAATCTAAACTGGTTCAATAAAACAGGTTGAAGCTGCAGTGGAATTACATCCCCTACTAGGCAATCACCACCGAAATACTTGAACTGGTGAAGTTTATGTAGATATTTATATTTATCTCGAGCTCAGTCTTTGGATCACGCAATGAAATTAATCTAAACTGGTTCAATAAAACAGGTTGAAGCTGCAGTGGAATTACATCCCCTACTAGGCAATCACCACCGAAATACTTGAACTGGTGAAGTTTATGTAGATATTTATATTTATCTCGAGCTCAGTCTTTGGATCACGCAATGAAATTAATCTAAACTGGTTCAATAAAACAGGTTGAAGCTGCAGTGGAATTACATCCCCTACTAGGCAATCACCTCCGAAATACTTGAACTGGTAAAGTTTATGTAATTATTTATATTTATCTCGAGCTCAGTCTTTGGATCACGCAATGAAATAAACCTAAACTGATTCAATAAAACAGTTTGAAGCTGCAGTGGAATTACATCCCCTACTAGGCAATCACCACCGAAATACTTGAACTGGTGAAGTTTATGTAGATATTTATATTTATCTCGAGCTCAGTCTTTCGATCACTCAATGAAATTAATCTAAACTGGTTCAATAAAACAGGTTGAAGCTGCAGTGGAATTACATCCCCTACTAGGAAATCACCTCCGGAATTCTTGAACTGGTGAAGTTTATGTAATTATTTATATTTATCTCGAGCTCAGTCTTTGGATCACGCAATGAAATTAACCTAAACTGATTCAATAAAACAGGTTGAAGCTGCAGTGGAATTACATCACCTACTAGGAAATCACCTCCGAAATACTTGAACTGGTGAAGTTTATGTAGATATTTACATTTATCTCGAGCTCAATCTTTCGATCACGCAATGAAATTAATCTAAACTGGTTCAATAAAACAGGTTGAATCTGCAGTGGAATTACATCCCCTACTAGGCAATCACCTCCGAAATACTTGAACTGGTGAAGTTTATGTAGATATTTATATTTATCTCGAGCTCAGTCTTTGGATCACGCAATGAAATTAATCTAAACTGGTTCAATGAAACAGGTTGAAGCTGCAGTGGAATTACATCCCCTACTAGGCAATCACCTCCGAAATACTTGAACTGGTGAAGTTTATGTAGATATTTATATTTATCTCGAGCTCAGTCTTTCGATCACGCAATGAAATTAATCTAAACTGGTTCAATAAAAAGGTTGAAGCTGCAGTGGAATTACATCCCCTACTAGGCAATCACCTCCGGAATACTTGAACTGGTGAAGTTTATGTAGATATTTATATTTATCTCGAGCTCAGTCTTTCGATCACGCAATGAAATTAATCTAAACTGGTTCAATGAAACAGGTTGAATCTGCAGTGGAATTACATCCCCTACTAGGCAATCACCTCCGGAATACTTGAACTGGTGAAGTTTATGTAGATATTTATATTTATCTCGAGCTCAGTCTTTCGATCACGCAATGAATTAATCTAAACTGGTTCAATAAAACAGGTTGAAGCTGCAGTGGAATTACATCCCCTACTAGGCAATCACCACCGAAATACTTGAACTGGTGAAGTTTATGTAGATATTTATATTTATCTCGAGCTCAGTCTTTCGATCACGCAATGAAATTAATCTAAACTGGTTCAATAAAACAGGTTGAAGCTGCAGTGGAATTACATCCCCTACTAGGCAATCACCACCGAAATACTTGAACTGGTGAAGTTTATGTAGATATTTATATTTATCTCGAGCTCAGTCTTTGGATCACGCAATGAAATTAATGTAAACTGGTTCAATGAAACAGGTTGAAGCTGCAGTGGAATTACATCCCCTACTAGGCAATCACCTCCGAAATACTTGAACTGGTAAAGTTTATGTAATTATTTATATTTATCTCGGGCTCAGTCTTTGGATCACGCAATGAAATTAACCTAAACTGATTCAATAAAACAGTTTGAAGCTGCAGTGGAATTACATCACCTACTAGGAAATCACCTCCGAAATACTTGAACTGGTGAAGTTTATGTAGATATTTACATTTATCTCGAGCTCAATCTTTCGATCACGCAATGAAATTAACCTCAACTGGTTCAATAAAACAGGTTGAATCTGCAGTGGAATTACATCCCCTACTAGGCAATCACCACCGAAATACTTGAACTGGTCAAGTTTATGTAGATATTTATATTTATCTCGAGCTCAGTCTTTCGATCACGCAATGAAATTAATCTAAACTGGTTCAATAAAACAGGTTGAAGCTGCAGTGGAATTACATCCCCTACTAGGCAATCACCACCGAAATACTTGAACTGGTGAAGTTTATGTAGATATTTATATTTATCTCGAGCTCAGTCTTTGGATCACGCAATGAAATTAATCTAAACTGGTTCAATAAAACAGGTTGAAGCTGCAGTGGAATTACATCCCCTACTAGGCAATCACCACCGAAATACTTGAACTGGTGAAGTTTATGTAGATATTTATATTTATCTCGAGCTCAGTCTTTGGATCACGCAATGAAATTAATCTAAACTGGTTCAATGAAACAGGTTGAAGCTGCAGTGGAATTACATCCCCTACTAGGCAATCACCTCCGAAATACTTGAACTGGTAAAGTTTATGTAATTATTTATATTTATCTCGAGCTCAGTCTTTGGATCACGCAATGAAATAAACCTAAACTGAT
>JBBBDQ010029769.1:20700000-20772500 GCA_037127315.1 Ascarosepion bandense | reverse complement strand
AACTGGTGAAGTTTATGTAGATATTTATATTCTCTCGAGCTCAGTCTTTGGATCACATAGTAAGGAAATTAATCTAAACTGGTTCAATAAAACAGGTTGAAGCAGCAGTGGAATTACATCCCTACTAGGCAATCACCTCGGAATACTTGAACTGGTGAAGTTTATGTAGATATTTACATTTATCTCGAGCTCAGTCTTTCGATCACGCAATGAAATTAATCTAAACTGGTTCAATAAAACAGGTTGAAGCTGCAGTGGAATTACATCACCTACTAGGCAATCACCACCCGATACTTGAACTGGTGAAGTTTATGTAGATATTTATATTTATCTCGAGCTCAGTCTTTCGATCACGCAATGAAATTAATCTAAACTGTTTCAATGAAACAGGTTGAAGCACAGTGGAATTACATCCCCTACTAGGCAATCACCTCCGGAATACTTGAACTGGTGAAGTTTATGTGAATGTTATATTTATCTCAGCTCGGAAGTCTTTCGATCACGCAATGTGAAATTAATCTAAACTGGTTCAATAAAACAGTTTGACTGCAGTAAGGTACATCTACTAGGCAATCACCTCGAAATACTTGAACTGGTGAAGTTTATGTAGATATTTATATTTATCTCGAGCTCAGTCTTTCGGTCACGCAATGAAATTAATCTAAACTGGTTCAATGAAACAGGTTGAAGCTGCAGTGGAATTGTCCCTACTAGGCAATCACCTCCGAAATATTTGAACTGGTGAAGTTTATGTAGATATTTATATTTATCTCGAGCTCAGTCTTTCGATCACGCAATGAAATTAATCTAAACTGGTTCAATGAAACAGGTTGAAGCTGCAGTGGAATTACATCCTACTAGGCAATGCCTCCGGAATACTTGAACTGGTGGTTATGTAGATATTTATATTTATCTCGGCTCAGTCTTTCGATCACGCAATGAAATTAATCTAAACTGGTTCAATGAAACAGGTTGGAAACAAGTGGAATTACATACCCTACTAGGCAATCACCTCCGAAATACTTGAACTGGTGAAGTTTATGTAGATATTTATATTTATCTCGAGCTCAGTCTTTCGATCACGCAATGAAATTAATCTAAACTGGTTCAATGAAACAGGTTGAAGCTGCAGTGGAATTACATCCCCTACTAGGCAATCACCTCCGAAATACTTGAACTGGTGAAGTTTATGTAGATATTTATATTTATCTCGAGCTCAGTCTTTCGGTCACGCAATGAAATTAATCTAAACTGGTTCAATAAAACAGGTTGAAGCTGCAGTGGAATTACATCCCCTACTAGGCAATCACCTCCGAAATACTTGAACTGGTGAAGTTTATGTAGATATTTATATTTATCTCGAGCTCAGTCTTTCGATCACGCAATGAAATTAATCTAAACTGGTTCAATAAAACAGGTTGAAGCTGCAGTGGAATTACATCCCCTACTAGGCAATCACCTCCGAAATACTTGAACTGGTGATGTTTATGTAGATATTTATATTTATCTCGAGCTCAGTCTTTCGATCACGCAATGAAATTAATCTAAACTGGTTCAATGAAACAGGTTGAAGCTGCAGTGGAATTACATCCCCTACTAGGCAATCACCTCCGAAATACTTGAACTGGTGAAGTTTATGTAGATATTTATATTTATCTCGAGCTCAGTCTTTCGATCACGCAATGAAATTAATCTAAACTGGTTCAATAAAACAGGTTGAAGCTGCAGTGGAATTACATCCCCTACTAGGCAATCACCTCCGGAATACTTGAACTGGTGAAGTTTATGTAGATATTTATATTTATCTCGAGCTCAGTCTTTCGATCACGCAATGAAATTAATCTAAACTGGTTCAATAAAACAGGTTGAAGCTGCAGTGGAATTACATCCCCTACTAGGCAATCACCTCCAAAATACTTGAACTGGTGAAGTTTATGTAGATATTTATATTTATCTCGAGCTCAGTCTTTCGATCACGCAATGAAATTAATCTAAACTGTTTCAATAAAACAGGTTGAAGCTGCAGTGGAATTACATCCCCTACTAGGCAATCACCTCCGGAATACTTGAACTGGTGAAGTTTATGTAGATATTTATATTTATCTCGAGCTCAGTCTTTCGATCACGCAATGAAATTAATCTAAACTGGTTCAATGAAACAGGTTGAAGCTGCAGTGGAATTACATCCCCTACTAGGCAATCACCTCCGGAATACTTGAACTGGTGAAGTTTATGTAGATATTTATATTTATCTCGAGCTCAGTCTTTCGATCACGCAATGAAATTAATCTAAACTGGTTCAATGAAACAGGTTGAAGCTGCAGTGGAATTACATCCCCTACTAGGCAATCACCGCCGAAATACTTGAACTGGTGAAGTTTATGTAGATATTTATATTTATCTCGAGCTCAGTCTTTCGATCACGCAATGAAATTAATCTAAACTGGTTCAATAAAACAGGTGGAAGCTGCAGTGGAATTACACCCCCTACTAGGCAATCACCTCCGGAATACTTGAACTGGTGAAGTTTATGTAGATATTTATATTTATCTCGAGCTCAGTCTTTGGATCACTCAATGAAATTAATCTAAACTGGTTCAATAAAACAGGTTGAAGCTGCAGTGGAATTACATCCCCTACTAGGCAATCACCTCCGGAATACTTGAACTGGTGAAGTTTATGTAGATATTTATATTTATCTCGAGCTCAGTCTTTGGATCACTCAATGAAATTAATCTAAACTGGTTCAATAAAACAGGTTGAAGCTGCAGTGGAATTACATCCCCTACTAGGCAATCCCCTCCGGAATACTTGAACTGGTGACGTTTATGTAGATATTTATATTTATCTCGAGCTCAGTCTTTCGATCACGCAATGAAATTAATCTAAACTGGTTCAATAAGACAGGTTGAAGCTGCAGTGGAATTACATCCCCTACTAGGAAATCACCTCCGGAATACTTGAACTGGTGAAGTTTATGTAGATATTTATATTTTTCTCGAGCTCAGTCTTTGGATCACGCAATGAAATTAATCTAAACTGGTTTAATAAAACAGGTTGAAGCTGCAGTGGAATTACATCCCCTACTAGGAAATCACCTCCGGAATACTTGAACTGGTGAAGTTTATGTAGATATTTATATTTATCTCGAGCTCAGTCTTTCGATCACGCAATGAAATTAATCTAAACTGGTTCAATAAAACAGGTTGAAGCTGCAGTGGAATTACATCCCCAACTAGGAAATCACCTCCGGAATACTTGAACTGGTGAAGTTTATGTAGATATTTATATTTATTTCGAGCTCAGTCTTTGGATCACTCAATGAAATTAATCTAAACTGGTTCAATAAAACAGGTTGAAGCTGCAGTGGAATTACATCCCCTACTAGGCAATCACCTCCGAAATACTTGAACTGGTGAAGTTTATGTAGATATTTATATTTATCTCGAGCTCAGTCTTTCGATCACGCAATGAAATTAATCTAAACTGGTTCAATAAAACAGTTTGAAGCAGCAGTGGAATTACATCCCCTACTAAGCAATCACCTCCGGAATACTTGAACTGGTGAAGTTTATGTAGATATTTATATTTATCTCGAGCTCAGTCTTTCGATCACGCAATGAAATTAATCTAAACTGGTTCAATGAAACAGGTTGAAGCTGCAGTGGAATTACATCCCCTACTAGGCAATCACCGCCGAAATACTTGAACTGGTGAAGTTTATGTAGATATTTATATTTATCTCGAGCTCAGTCTTTCGATCACGCAATGAAATTAATCTAAACTGGTTCAATAAAACAGGTGGAAGCTGCAGTGGAATTACACCCCCAACTAGGCAATCACCTCCGGAATACTTGAACTGGTGAAGTTTATGTAGATATTTATATTTATCTCGAGCTCAGTCTTTGGATCACTCAATGAAATTAATCTAAACTGGTTCAATAAAACAGGTTGAAGCTGCAGTGGAATTACATCCCCTACTAGGCAATCACCTCCGGAATACTTGAACTGGTGAAGTTTATGTAGATATTTATATTTATCTCGAGCTCAGTCTTTGGATCACTCAATGAAATTAATCTAAACTGTTTCAATAAAACAGGTTGAAGCTGCAGTGGAATTACATCCCCTACTAGGCAATCACCTCCGGAATACTTGAACTGGTGACGTTTATGTAGATATTTATATTTATTTCTCGAGCTCAGTCTTTCGATCACGCAATGAAATTAATCTAAACTGGTTCAATAAAACAGGTTGAAGCTGCAGTGGAATTACATCCCCTACTAGGAAATCACCTCCGAAATACTTGAACTGGTGAAGTTTATGTAGATATTTATATTTTTCTCGAGCTCAGTCTTTGGATCACGCAATGAAATTAATCTAAACTGGTTTAATAAAACAGGTTGAAGCTGCAGTGGAATTACATCCCCTACTAGGAAATCACCTCCGGAATACTTGAACTGGTGAAGTTTATGTAGATATTTATATTTATCTCGAGCTCAGTCTTTCGATCACGCAATGAAATTAATCTAAACTGGTTCAATAAAACAGGTTGAAGCTGCAGTGGAATTACATCCCCAACTAGGAAATCACCTCCGGAATACTTGAACTGGTGAAGTTTATGTAGATATTTATATTTATTTCGAGCTCAGTCTTTGGATCACTCAATGAAATTAATCTAAACTGGTTCAATAAAACAGGTTGAAGCTGCAGTGGAATTACATCCCCTACTAGGCAATCACCTCCGAAATACTTGAACTGGTGAAGTTTATGTAGATATTTATATTTATCTCGAGCTCAGTCTTTCGATCACGCAATGAAATTAATCTAAACTGGTTCAATAAAACAGTTTGAAACAGCAGTGGAATTACATCCCCTACTAAGCAATCACCTCCGGAATACTTGAACTGGTGAAGTTTATGTAGATATTTATATTTATCTCGAGCTCAGTCTTTCGATCACGCAATGAAATTAATCTAAACTGGTTCAATAAAACAGGTTGAAGCTGCAGTGGAATTACATCACCTACTAGGAAATCACCTCCGAAATACTTGAACTGGTGAAGTTTATGTAGATATTTATATTTATCTCGAGCTCAGTCTTTCGATCACGCAATGAAATTAATCTAAACTGGTTCAATAAAACAGGTTGAAGCTGCAGTGGAATTACATCCCCTACTAGGAAATCACCTCCGGAATACTTGAACTGGTGAAGTTTATGTAGATATTTATATTTATCTCGAGTTCAGTCTTTGGATCACGCAATGAACTTAATCTAAACTGGTTCAATAAAACAGGTTGAAGCTGCAGTGGAATTACATCCCCTACTAGGAAATCACCTCCGGAATACTTGAACTGGTGAAGTTTATGTAGATATTTATATTTATCTCGAGCTCAGTCTTTGGATCACGCAATGAAATTAATCTAAACTGGTTTAATAAAACAGGTTGAAGCTGCAGTGGAATTAAACCCCCTACTAGGCAATCACCTCCGGAATACTTGAACTGGTGAACTTTATGTAGATATTTATATTGATCTCGAGCTCAGTCTTTCGATCACGCAATGAAATTAATCTAAACTGGTTCAATAAAACAGGTTGAAGCTGCAGTGGAATTACATCCCCTACTAAGCAATCACCTCCGAAATACTTGAACTGGTGAAGTTTATGTAGATATTTATATTTATCTCGAGCTCAGTCTTTGGATCACGCAATGAAATTAATCTAAACTGGTTCAATAAAACAGGTTGAAGCTGCAGTGGAATTACATCCCCTACTAGGAAATCACCTCCGGAATACTTGAACTGGTGAAGTTTATGTAGATATTTATATTTATCTCGAGCTCAGTCTTTGGATCACGCAATGAAATTAATCTAAACTGGTTTAATAAAACAGGTTGAAGCTGCAGTGGAATTACATCCCCTACTAGGAAATCACCTCCGGAATACTTGAACTGGTGAAGTTTATGTAGATATTTATATTTATCTCGAGCTCAGTCTTTCGATCACGCAATGAAATTAATCTAAACTGGTTCAATAAAACAGGTTGAAGCTGCAGTGGAATTACATCCCCAACTAGGAAATCACCTCCGGAATACTTGAACTGGTGAAGTTTATGTAGATATTTATATTTATCTCGAGCTCAGTCTTTCGATCACTCAATGAAATTAATCTAAACTGGTTCAATAAAACAGGTTGAAGCTGCAGTGGAATTACATCACCTACTAGGAAATCACCTCCGAAATACTTGAACTGGTGAAGTTTATGTAGATATTTATATTTATCTCGAGCTCAGTCTTTCGATCACGCAATGAAATTAATCTAAACTGGTTCAATAAAACAGGTTGAAGCTGCAGTGGAATTACATCCCCTAATAGGAAATCACCTCCGGAATACTTGAACTGGTGAAGTTTATGTAGATATTTATATTTATCTCGAGCTCAGTCTTTGGATCACGCAATGAAATTAATCTAAACTGGTTCAATAAAACAGGTTGAATCTGCAGTGGAATTACATCCCCTACTAGGCAATCACCTCCGAAATACTTGAACTGGTGAAGTTTATGTAGATATTTATATTTATCTCGAGCTCAGTCTTTGGATCACGCAATGAAATTAATCTAAACTGGTTCAATAAAACAGGTTGAAGCTGCAGTGGAATTACATCCCCTACTAGGAAATCACCTCCGGAATACTTGAACTGGTGAAGTTTATGTAGATATTTATATTTATCTCGAGCTCAGTCTTTGGATCACTCAATGAAATTAATCTAAACTGGTTCAATAAAACAGGTTGAAGCTGCAGTGGAATTGCAACCCCTACTAGGAAATCACCTCCGGAATACTTGAACTGGTGAAGTTTATGTAGATATTTATATTTATCTCGAGCTCAGTCTTTGGGTCACTCAATGAAATTAATCTAAACTGGTTCAATAAAACAGGTTGAAGCTGCAGTGGAATTAAACCCCCTACTAGGCAATCACCTCCGGAATACTTGAACTGGTGAACTTTATGTAGATATTTATATTGATCTCGAGCTCAGTCTTTCGATCACGCAATGAAATTAATCTAAACTGGTTCAATAAAACAGGTTGAAGCTGCAGTGGAATTACATCCCCTACTAGGCAATCACCTCCGAAATACTTGAACTGGTGAAGTTTATGTAGATATTTATATTTATCTCGAGCTCAGTCTTTCGATCACGCAATGAAATTAATCTAAACTGGTTCAATATAACAGGTTCAAGCAGCAGTGTAATTACACCCCCTACTAGGCAATCACCTCAGGAATACTTGAACTGGTGAAGTTTATGTAGATATTTATATTTATCTCGAGCTCAGTCTTTCGATCACGCAATGAAATTAATCTAAACTGGTTCAATAAAACAGGTTGAAGCTGCAGTGGAATTACACCCCCTACTAGGCAATCACCTCCGAAATACTTGAACTGGTGAAGTTTATGTAGATATTTATATTTATCTCGAGCTCAGTCTTTGGATCACGCAATGAAATTAATCTAAACTGGTTCAATAAAACAGGTTGAAGCTGCAGTGGAATTACACCCCCTACTAGGCAATCACCTCCGGAATACTCGAACTGGTAAGTTATAGATATTTATATTTATCTGGAGCCTAAATTTTCGATCACGCAATGAAATTAATCTAAACTGGTTCAATAAAAACAGGTTGAAGCTGCAGTGGAATTACATCCCCTACTAGGCAATCACCTCCGGAATACTTGAACTGGTGAAGTTTATGTAGAGGTTTATATTTATCTTGAGCTCAGTCTTTGGACTGCAATGAAATTAATTCAAACTGTTCAATAAAACAGGTTGAAGCTGCAGTGGAATTACATCCCCTACTAGGAAATCACCTCCGGAATACTTGAACTGGTGAAGTTTATGTAGATATTTATATTTATCTCGAGCTCAGTCTTTCGATCACGCAATGAAATTAATCTAAACTGGTTCAATAAAACAGGTTGAAGCTGTAGTGGAATTCACATCCCCTACTAGGAAATCACCTCCGGAATACTTGAACTGGTGAAGCGAGGTAGATATTTATATTTATCTCGAGCTCAGTCTTTCGATCACGCAATGAAATTGACCAACCGGTTCAATAAAACAGGTTGAAGTTGCAGTGGAATTACATCCCTTACTAGGCAATCACCTGGAATACTTGAACTGGTGAAGTTTATGTAGATATTTATATTTATCTCGAGCTCAGTCTTTCGATCACGCAATGAAATTAATCTAAACTGGTTCAACAAACAGGTTGAAGCTGCAGTGGAATTACATCCTCATCAGGGCAATCACCTCCGAATACTTGAACTGGTGAAGTTTATGTAGATATTTATATTTATCTCGAGCTCAGTCTTTGGATCATGCAATGAAATTAATCTAAGTCCGGTTCAATAAACAGGTTGAAGCTGCAGTGGAATTACATCCCCTACTAGAAATCACCTCCGGAATACTGAACTACAGAAGTTTATGATATTTTGTTTGTCTCGAGCCTTTCCAGGTCTTTTCGATCACGCAATGAAATTAATTCCAAACTGGTTCAATAAAACAGGTTGAAGCTGTGTGAATTACATCCCTATCAGGAAATCACCTCCGGAATACTTGAACTGGTGAAGTTTATGTAGATATTTATATTTTATCTTGAGCTCAGTCTTTCGATCACGCAATGAAATTAATCTAAACTGTCTAATAAAATAGGTTGAAGCTGCAGTGGAATTACATCCCCTACTAGGCAATCACCTCCGGAATACTTGAACTGGTGAAGTTTATGTAGATATTTATATTTATCTCGAGCTCAGTCTTTGGATCACGCAATGAAATTAATCTAAACTGTCTAATAAAACAGGTTGAAGCTGCAGTGGAATTACATCCCCTACTAGGAAATCACCTCCGGAATACTTGAACTGGTGAAGTTTATGTAGATATTTATATTTATCTCGAGCTCAGTCTTTCGATCACGCAATGAAATTAATCTAAACTGGTTCAATAAAACAGGTTGAAGCTGCAGTGGAATTACATCCCCTACTAGGCAATCACTTCCGGAATACTTGAACTGGTGAAGTTTATGTAGATATTTATATTTATCTCGAGCTCAGTCTTTTGATCAATGCAATGAAATTAATCTTAACCGAACAATAAACAGGTTGAAGCTGCAGCGGAATTACATCCCCTACTAGGCAATCACCTCCGGAATACTTGAACTGGTGAAGTTTATGTAGATATTTATATTTATCTCGAGTTCAGCTTTGGATCACGCAATGAACTTAATCCAACTGGTTCAATAAACAGGTTGAAGCTGCAGTGGAATTACATCCCCTCATTTAGAAATCACCTCCAGCCACTTGAACTGGTGAAGTTTATGTAGATATTTATATTTATCTCGAGCTCAGTCTTTCGATCACGCAATGAAATTAATCTAAACTGTTCAATAAAACAGGTTGTTGCAGTGGAATTACATCCCCTACTAGGAAATCACCTCCGGAATACTTGAACTGGTGAAATTTATGTAGATATTTATATTTATCTCGAGCTCTTGCCCTTGGATCAGGCAATGAAATTAATCTAAACTGGTTCAATAAAACAGGTTGAAGCTGCAGTGGAATTACATCCCTACTAGGAAATCACCCTCCGAATACTTGCGAACTGGTGAAGTTTATGTAGATATTTATATTTATCTCGAGCTCAGTCTTTGGATCACTCAATGAAATTAATCTTAAATTGGTTCAATAAAACAGGTTGAATCTGCAGTGGAATTACATCCCCTACTAGGTAATCACCTCCGAAATACTTGAATCAGGAAGGTGATGTAGATATTTATATTTATCTCGAGCCTGCCCTGGATCACGCAATGAAATTAATCTAAACTGGTTCAATAAACAGGTTGAAGCCATGGAATTACATCCCCTACTAGAAATCACCTCCGGAATACTTGAACTGCGTGAAGTTTATGTAGATATTTATATTTATCTCGAGCTCATCTTCTGGATCACGCAATGTGTTCTAATCTAAACTGGTTCAACAAACAGGCTGAAGCTGTAGTGGAATTACATCCCCTACTAGGAAACTAAATACCTCCGGAATTCTTGAACTGGTGAAGTTTATGTAGATATTTATATTTATCTCGAGCTCAGTCTTTCGATCACGCAATGAAATTAATCTAAACTGGTTCAATAAAACAGGTTGAAGCTGCAGTGGAATTACATCCCCTACTAGGCAATCACCTCCGGAATACTTGAACTGGTGAAGTTTATGTAGATATTTATATTTATCTCGAGCTCAGTCTTTGGATCACGCAATGAAATTAATCTAAACTGGTTCAATAAAACAGGTTGAAGCTGCAGTGGAATTACATCCCCTACTAGGAAATCACCTCCGGAATACTTGAACTGGTGAAGTTTATGTAGATATTTATATTTATCTCGAGCTCAGTCTTTCGATCACGCAATGAAATTAATCTAAACTGGTTCAATAAAACAGGTTGAAGCTGCAGTGGAATTACATCCCCTACTAGGCAATCACTTCCGGAATACTTGAACTGGTGAAGTTTATGTAGATATTTATATTTATCTCGAGCTCAGTCTTTGGATCACGCAATGAAATTAATCTAAACTGGTTCAATAAAACAGGTTGAAGCTGCAGTGGAATTACATCCCCTACTAGGAAATCACCTCCGGAATACTTGAACTGGTGAAGTTTATGTAGATATTTAGATTTATCTCGAGCTCAGTCTTTCGATCACGCAATGAATTAATCTAAACTGGTTCAATAAAACAGGTTGAAGCTGCAGTGGAATTACATCCCCTACTAGGAAATCACCTCCGGAATACTTGAACTGGTGAAGTTTATGTAGATATTTATATTTATCTCGAGTTCAGTCTTTGGATCACGCAATGAACTTAATCTAAACTGGTTCAATAAAACAGGTTGAAGCTGCAGTGGAATTACATCCCCTACTAGGAAATCACCTCCGGAATACTTGAACTGGTGAAGTTTATGTAGATATTTATATTTATCTCGAGCTCAGTCTTTCGATCACGCAATGAAATTAATCTAAACTGGTTCAATAAAACAGGTTGAAGCTGCAGTGGAATTACATCCCCTACTAGGAAATCACCTCCGGAATACTTGAACTGGTGAAGTTTATGTAGATATTTATATTTATCTCGAGCTCAGTCTTTGGATCAGGCAATGAAATTAATCTAAACTGGTTCAATAAAACAGGTTGAAGCTGCAGTGGAATTACATCCCCTACTAGGAAATCACCTCCGGAATACTTGAACTGGTGAAGTTTATGTAGATATTTATATTTATCTCGAGCTCAGTCTTTGGATCACTCAATGAAATTAATCTAAACTGGTTCAATAAAACAGGTTGAATCTGCAGTGGAATTACATCCCCTACTAGGCAATCACCTCCGGAATACTTGAACTGGTGAAGTTTATGTAGATATTTATATTTATCTCGAGCTCAGTCTTTGGATCACGCAATGAAATTAATCTAAACTGGTTCAATAAAACAGGTTGAAGCTGCAGTGGAATTACATCCCCTACTAGGAAATCACCTCCGGAATACTTGAACTGGTGAAGTTTATGTAGATATTTATATTTATCTCGAGCTCAGTCTTTGGATCACTCAATGAAATTAATCTAAACTGGTTCAATAAAACAGTTTGAAGCTCCAGTGGAATTACATCCCCTACTAGGAAATCACCTCCGGAATACTTGAACTGGTGAAGTTTATGTAGATATTTATATTTATCTCGAGCTCAGTCTTTGGGTCACTCAATGAAATTAATCTAAACTGGTTCAATAAAACAGGTTGAAGCTGCAGTGGAATTACACCCCCTACTAGGCAATCACCTCCGGAATGCTTGAACTGGTGAAGTTTATGTAGATATTTATATTTATCTCGAGCTCAGTCTTTCGATCACGCAATGAAATTAATCTAAACTGGTTCAATAAAACAGGTTGAAGCTGCAGTGGAATTACATCCCCTATTAAGCAATCACCTCCGAAATACTTGAACTGGTGAAGTTTATGTAGATATTTATATTTATCTCGAGCTCAGTCTTTGGATCACGCAATGAAATTAATCTAAACTGGTTCAATAAAACAGGTTGAAGCTGCAGTGGA
Organism: Ascarosepion bandense; assembly: GCA_037127315.1. Taxonomy (NCBI): domain Eukaryota; kingdom Metazoa; phylum Mollusca; class Cephalopoda; order Sepiida; family Sepiidae; genus Ascarosepion; species Ascarosepion bandense. The sequence goes on along the minus strand of JBBBDQ010029769.1, from coordinate 20,760,360 downwards.
ATTACATCCCCTACTAGGCAATCACCTCCGGAATACTTGAACTGGTGAAGTTTATGTAGATATTTATATTTATCTCGAGCTCAGTCTTTGGATCACGCAATGAAATTAATCTAAACTGGTTTAATAAAACAGGTTGAAGCTGCAGTGGAATTACACCCCCTACTAGGAAATCACCTCCGAAATACTTGAACTGGTGAAGTTTATGTAATTATTTATATTTATCTCGAGCTCAGTCTTTGGATCACGCAATGAAATTAATCTAAACTGATTCAATAAAACAGGTTGAAGCTGCAGTGGAATTACATCCCCTACTAGGCAATCACCTCCGAAATACTTGAACTGGTGAAGTTTATGTAATTATTTATATTTATCTCGAGCTCAGTCTTTGGATCACGCAATGAAATTAATCTAAACTGATTCAATAAAACAGGTTGAAGCTGCAGTGGAATTACATCCCCTACTATGCAATCACCTCCGAAATACTTGAACTGGTGAAGCTTATGTAATTATGTATATTTATCTCGAGCTCAGTCTTTGGATCACGCAATGAAATTAACCTAAACTGATTCAATAAAACAGGTTGAAGCTGCAGTGGAATTACATCACCTACTAGGAAATCACCTCCGAAATACTTGAACTGGTGAAGTTTATGTAGATATATATATTTATCTCGAGCTCAGTTTTTCGATCACGCAATGAAATTAATCTAAACTGGTTCAATAAAACAGGTTGAATCTGCAGTGGAATTACATCCCCTACTAGGCAATCACCTCCGGAATACTTGAACTGGTGAAGTTTATGTAGATATTTATATTTATCTCGAACTCAGTCTTTCGATCACGCAATGAAATTAATCTAAACTGGTTCAATGAAACAGGTTGAAGCTGCAGTGGAATTACATCCCCTACTAGGCAATCACCTCCGAAATACTTGAACTGGTGAAGTTTATGTAGATATTTATATTTATCTCGAGCTCAGTCTTTCGATCACACAATGAAATTAATCTAAACTGGTTCAATAAAACAGGTTGAAGCTGCAGTGGAATTACATCCCCTACTAGGCAATCACCTCCGAAATACTTGAACTGGTGAAGTTTATGTAGATATTTATATTTATCTCGAGCTCAGACTTTCGATCACGCAATGAAATTAATCTAAACTGGTTCAATAAAACAGGTTGAAGCTGCAGTTGAATTACATCCCCTACTAGGAAATCACCTCCGAAATACTTGAACTGGTGAAGTTTATGTAATTATTTATATTTATCTCGAGCTCAGTCTTTGGATCACGCAATGAAATTAATCTAAACTGGTTCAATAAAACAGGTTGAAGCAGCAGTGGAATTACACCCCCTACTAGGCAATCACCTCCGGAATACTTGAACTGGTGAAGTTTATGTAGATATTTATATTTATCTCGAGCTCAGTCTTTCGATCACGCAATGAAATTAATCTAAACTGGTTCAATGAAACATGTTGAAGCTGCAGTGGAATTACATTCCCTACTAGGCAATCACCTCCGAAATACTTGAACTGGTGAAGTTTATGTAGATATTTATATTTATCTCGAGCTCAGTCTTTCGATCACGCAATGAAATTAATCTAAACTGGTTCAATAAAACAGGTTGAAGCTGCAGTGGAATTACATCCCCTACTAGGCAATCACCTCCGGAATACTTGAACTGGTGAAGTTTATGTAGATATTTATATTTATCTCGAGCTCAGTCTTTGGATCACTCAATGAAATTAATCTAAACTGGTTCAATAAAACAGGTTGAAGTTGCAGTGGAATTACATCCCCTACTAGGCAATCACCTCCGGAATACTTGAACTGGTGAAGTTTATGTAGATATTTATATTTATCTCGAGCTCAGTCTTTCGATCACGCAATGAAATTAATCTAAACTGGTTCAATAAAACAGGTTGAAGCTGCAGTGGAATTACATCACCTACTAGGCAATCACCTCCGGAATACTTGAACTGGTGAAGTTTATGTAGATATTTATATTTATCTCGAGCTCAGTCTTTGGATCACTCAATGAAATTAATCTAAACTGGTTCAATAAAACAGGTTGAAGTTGCAGTGGAATTACATCCCCTACTAGGCAATCACCTCCGAAATACTTGAACTGGTGAAGTTTATGTAGATATTTATATTTATCTCGAGCTCAGTCTTTCGATCACGCAATGAAATTAATCTAAACTGGTTCAATAAAACAGGTTGAAGCTGCAGTGGAATTACATCACCTACTAGGCAATCACCTCCGAAATACTTGAACTGGTGAAGTTTATGTAGATATTTATATTTATCTCGAGCTCAGTCTTTCGAACACTCAATGAAATTAATCTAAACTGGTTCAATAAAACAGGTTGAAGTTGCAGTGGAATTACATCCCCTACTAGGCAATCACCTCCGAAATACTTGAACTGGTGAAGTTTATGTAGATATTTATATTTATCTCGAGCTCAGTCTTTCGATCACGCAATGAAATTAATCTAAACTGGTTCAATAACACAGGTTGAAGCTGCAGTGGAATTACATCCCCTACTAGGAAATCACCTCCGGAATACTTGAACTGGTGAAGTTTATGTAGATATTTATATTTATCTCGAGCTCAGTCTTTCGATCACGCAATGAAATTAATCTAAACTGGTTCAATAAAACAGGTTGAAGCTGCAGTGGAATTACATCCCCTACTAGAAAATCACCTCCGGAATACTTGAACTGGTGAAGTTTATGTAGATATTTATATTTATCTCGAGCTCAGTCTTTCGATCACGCAATGAAATTAATCTAAACTGGTTCAATAAAACAGGTTGAAGCTGCAGTGGAATTACATCCCCTACTAGGCAATCACCTCCGAAATACTTGAACTGGTGAAGTTTATGTAGATATTTATATTTATCTCGAGCTCAGTCTTTCGATCACGCAATGAAATTAATCTAAACTGGTTCAATGAAACAGGTTGAAGCTGCAGTGGAATTACATCCACTACTAGGCAATCACCTCCGAAATACTTGAACTGGTGAAGTTTATGTAGATATTTATATTTATCTCGAGCTCAGTCTTTCGATCACGCAATGAAATTAATCTAAACTGGTTCAATAAAACAGGTTGAAGCTGCAGTGGAATTACATCCCCTACTAGGCAATCACCTCCGGAATACTTGAACTGGTGAAGTTTATGTAGATATTTATATTTATCTCGAGCTCAGTCTTTCGATCACGCAATGAAATTAATCTAAACTGGTTCAATAAAACAGGTTGAATCTGCAGTGGAATTACATCCCCTACTAGACAATCACCTCCGAAATACTTGAACTGGTGAAGTTTATGTAGATATTTATATTTATCTCGAGCTCAGTCTTTCGATCACGCAATGAAATTAATCTAAACTGGTTCAATAAAACAGGTTGAAGCTGCAGTGGAATTACATCCCCTACTAGGCAATCACCTCCGGAATACTTGAACTGGTGAAGTTTATGTAGATATTTATATTTATCTCGAGCTCAGTCTTTCGATCACGCAATGAATTTAATCTAAACTGGTTCAATAAAACAGGTTGAAGCTGCAGTGGAATTACATCCCCTACTAGGCAATCACCTCCGGAATACTTGAACTGGTGAAGTTTATGTAGATATTTATATTTATCTCGAGCTCAGTCTTTCGATCACGCAATGAAATTAATCTAAACTGGTTCAATAAAACAGGTTGAAGCTGCAGTGGAATTACATCCCCTACTAGGCAATCACCTCCGGAATACTTGAACTGGTGAAGTTTATGTAGATATTTATATTTATCTCGAGCTCAGTCTTTCGATCACGCAATGAAATTAATCTAAACTGGTTCAATAAAACAGGTTGAAGCTGCAGTGGAATTACATCCCCTACTAGGAAATCACCTCCGGAATACTTGAACTGGTGAAGTTTATGTAGATATTTATATTTATCTCGAGCTCAGTCTTTCGATCACGCAATGAAATTAATCTAAACTGGTTCAATAAAACAGGTTGAAGCTGCAGTGGAATTACATCCCCTACTAGGAAATCACCTCCGGAATACTTGAACCGGTGAAGTTTATGTAGATATTTATATTTATCTCGAGCTCAGTCTTTGGATCACTCAATGAAATTAATCTAAACTGGTTCAATAAAACAGGTTGAAGCTGCAGTGGAATTACATCCCCTACTAGGCAATCACCTCCGGAATACTTGAACTGGTGAAGTTTATGTAGATATTTATATTTATCTCGAGCTCAGTCTTTCGATCACGCAATGAAATTAATCTAAACTGGTTCAATAAAACTGGTTGAAGCTGCAGTGGAATTACATCCCCTACTAGGCAATCACCTCCGAAATACTTGAACTGGTGAAGTTTATGTAGATATTTATATTTATCTCGAGCTCAGTCTTTCGATCACGCGATGAAATTAATCTAAACTGGTTCAATAAAACAGGTTGAAGCTGCAGTGGAATTACATCCCCTACTAGGCAATCACCTCCGAAATACTTGAACTGGTGAAGTTTATGTAGATATTTATATTTATCTCGAGCTCAGTCTTTGGATCACGCAATGAAATTAATCTAAACTGGTTCAATAAAACAGGTTGAAGCTGCAGTGGAATTACATCCCCTACTAGGCAATCACCTCCGAAATACTTGAACTGGTGAAGTTTATGTAGATATTTATATTTATCTCGAGCTCAGTCTTTCGATCACGCAATGAAATTAATCTAAACTGGTTCAATAAAACAGGTTGAAGCTGCAGTGGAATTACATCCCCTACTAGGCAATCACCTCCGAAATACTTGAACTGGTGAAATTTATGTAGATATTTATATTTATCTCGAGCTCAGTCTTTCGATCACGCAATGAAATTAATCTAAACTGGTTCAATAAAACAGGTTGAAGCTGCAGTGGAATTACATCCCCTACTAGGCAATCACCTCCGAAATACTTGAACTGGTGAAGTTTATGTAGATATTTATATTTATCTCGAGCTCAGTCTTTCGATCACGCAATGAAATTAATCTAAACTGGTTCAATAAAACAGGTTGAAGCTGCAGTGGAATTACATCCCCTACTAGGCAATCACCTCCGAAATACTTGAACTGGTGAAGTTTATGTAGATATTTATATTTATCTCGAGCTCAGTCTTTGGATCACGCAATGAAATTAATCTAAACTGGTTCAATAAAACAGGTTGAAGCTGCAGTGGAATTACATCCCCTACTAGGCAATCACCTCCGAAATACTTGAACTGGTGAAGTTTATGTAGATATTTATATTTATCTCGAGCTCAGTCTTTGGATCACGCAATGAAATTAATCTAAACTGGTTCAATAAAACAGGTTGAAGCTGCAGTGGAATTACATCCCCTACTAGGCAATCACCTCCGAAATACTTGAACTGGTGAAGTTTATGTAATTATTTATATTTTTCTCGAGCTCAGTCTTTCGATCACGCAATGAAATTAATCTAAACTGGTTCAATAAAACAGGTTGAAGCTGCAGTGGAATTACATCCCCTACTAGGCAATCACCTCCGAAATACTTGAACTGGTGAAGTTTATGTAATTATTTATATTTATCTCGAGCTCAGTCTTTCGATCACGCAATGAAATCAATCTAAACTGGTTCAATAAAACAGGTTGAAGCTGCAGTGGAATTACATCCCCTACTAGGCAATCACCTCCGGAATACTTGAACTGGTGAAGTTTATGTAGATATATATATTTATCTCGAGCTCAGTCTTTGGATCACTCAATGAAACTAATCTAAACTGGTTCAATAAAACAGGTTGAAGCTGCAGTGGAATTGCATCCCCTATTAGGAAATCACCTCCGGAATACTTGAACTGGTGAAGTTTATGTAGATATTTATATTTATCTCGAGCTCAGTCTTTGGGTCACTCAATGAAATTAATCTAAACTGGTTCAATAAAACAGATTGAAGCTGCAGTGGAATTACACCCCCTACTAGGCAATCACCTCCGAAATACTTGAACTGGTGAAGTTTATGTAATTATTTATATTTATCTCGAGCTCAGTCTTTGGATCACGCAATGAAATTAACCTAAACTGATTCAATAAAACAGGTTGAAGATGCAGTGGAATTACATCCCCTACTAGGCAATCACCTCCGGAATACTTGAACTGGTGAAGTTTATATAGATATTTATATTTATCTCGAGCTCAGTCTTTCGATCACGCAATGAAATTAATCTAAACTGGTTCAATAAAACAGGTTGAAGCTGCAGTGGAATTACATCCCCTTCTAGGCAATCACCTCCGGAATACTTGAACTGGTGAAGTTTATGTAGATATTTATATTTATCTCGAGCTCAGTCTTTCGATCACTCAATGAAATTAATCTAAACTGGTTCAATAAAACAGGTTGAAGCTGCAGTGGAATTACATCCCCTACTAGGAAATCACCTCCGGAATACTTGAACTGGTGAAGTTTATGTAGATATTTATATTTATCTCGAGCTCAGTCTTTGGATCACGCAATGAAATTAATCTAAACTGGTTCAATAAAACAGGTTGAAGCTGCAGTGGAATTACATCCCCTACTAGGCAATCACCTCCGGATTACTTGAACTGGTGAAGTTTATGTAGATATTTATATTTATCTCGAGCTCAGTCTTTGGATCACTCAATGAAATTAATCTAAACTGGTTCAATAAAACAGGTTGAAGCTGCAGTGGAATTGCATCCCCTATTAGGAAATCACCTCCGAAATACTTGAACTGGTGAAGTTTATGTAATTATTTATATTTATCTCGAGCTCAGTCTTTGGATCACGCAATGAAATTAACCTAAACTGATTCAATAAAACAGGTTGAAGATGCAGTGGAATTACATCCCCTACTAGGCAATCACCTCCGGAATACTTGAACTGGTGAAGTTTATATAGATATTTATATTTATCTCGAGCTTAGTCTTTCGATCACGCAATGGAAATTAATCTAAACTGGTTCAATAAAACAGGTTGAAGCTGCAGTGGAATTACATCCCCTACTAGGCAATCACCTCCGGAATACTTGAACTGGTGAAGTTTATGTAGATATTTATATTTATCTCGAGCTCAGTCTTTCGATCACTCAATGAAATTAATCTAAACTGGTTCAATAAAACAGGTTGAAGCTGCAGTGGAATTACATCCCCTACTAGGCGATCACCTCCGAAATACTTGAACTGGTGAAGTTTATATGAATATTTATATTTATCTCGAAGAACTCAGTCTTTCGATCACGCAATGAAATTAATCTAAACTGGTTCAATAAAACAGGTTGAAGCTGCAGTGGAATTACATCCCCAACTAGGCAATCACCTCCGGAATACTTGAACCTAGTGAAGTTTATGTAGATATTTATATTTATCTCGAGCTCAGTCTTTCGATCACGCAATGAAATTAATCTAAACTGGTTCAATAAAACAGGTTGAAGCTGCAGTGGAATTACACCCCCTACTAGGCAATCACCTCCGAAATACTTGAACTGGTGAAGTTTATGTGGGCTATTTATATTTTTCTCGAGCTCAGTCTTTCGATCACGCAATGAAATTAATCTAAACTGGTTCAATAAAACAGGTTGAAGCTGCAGTGGAATTACATCCCCTACTAGGCAATCACCTCCGAAATACTTGAACTGGTGAAGTTTATGTAGATATTTATATTTATCTCGAAGCTCAGTCAACTTTTCGATCACATAGTAATTAATCTAAACTGGTTCAATAAAACAGGTTGAAGCTGCAGTGGAATTACATCCCCTACTAGGCAATCACCTCCGAAATACTTGAACTGGTGAAGTTTATGTAGATATTTATATTTATCTCGAGCTCAGTCTTTCGATCACGCAATGAAATTAATCTAAACTGGTTCAATAAAACAGGTTGAAGCTGCAGTGGAATTACATCCCTACTAGGCAATCACCTCCGAAATACTTGAACTGGTGAAGTTTATGTAGATATTTATATTTATCTCGAGCTCAGTCTTTGGATCACGCAATGAAATTAATCTAAACTGGTTCAATAAAACAGGTTGAAGCTGCAGTGGAATTACATCCACTACTAGGTAATCCACCTCCGAAATACTTGAACTGGTGAAGTTTATGTAGATATTTATATTTATCTCGAGCTCGAGTCTTTGGATCACCCAATGAAATTAATCTAAACTGGTTCAATAAAACAGTTGAAGCTGCAGTGGAATTACATCCCCTACTAGGCAATCACACTCCAAATACTTGAACTGGTGAAGTTTATGTAATTATTTATATTTTTCTCGAGCTCAGTCTTTCGATCACATAATGAAATTAATCTAAACTGGTTCAATAAAACAGGTTGAAGCTGCAGTGGAATTACATCCCCTACTAAACAATCACCTCCGAAATACTTGAACTGGTGAAGTTTATGTAATTATTTATATTTATCTATAGAGCTCGATGCTTTCGATCACGCAATGAAATCAATCTAAACTGGTTCAATAAAACAGTTGAAGCTGCAGTGGAATGCATCCCCTACTAGGCAATCACCTCAGGAATACTTGAACTGGTGAAGTTTATGTAGATATTTATATTTATCTCGAGCTCAGTCTTTGGATCACTCAATTAATTAATCTAAACTGGTTCAATAAAACGGGTTGAAGCTGCAGTGGATACATCCCCTATAGGCAATCACCTCGAAATACTTGAACTGGTGAAGTTTATGTAGATATTTATATTTATCTCGAGCTCAGTCTTTCGATCACGCAATGAAATTAATCTAAACTGGTACAATAAAACAAGTTGGAAAGCTGCAGTGGAATTACATCCCCTACTAGGCAATCACCTCCGAAATACTTGAACTGGTGAAAGTTTATGTAGATATTTATATTTATCTCGAGCTCAGTCTTTGGATCACGCAATGAAATTAATCTAAACTGGTTCAATAAAACAGGTTGAAGCTGCAGTGGAATTACACCCCCTACTAGGCAATCACCTCCGAAATACTTGAACTGGTGAAGTTTATGTAGATATTTATATTTATCTCGAGCTCAAGAAGTCTTTCGATCACGCAATGAAATTAATCTAAACTGGTTCAATAAAACAGGTTGAAGCTGCAGTGGAATTACATCCCCAACTAGGCAATCACCTCCCGGAATACTTGAACTAGTGAAGTTTATGTAGATATTTATATTTATCTCGAGCTCAGTCTTTCGATCACGCAATGAAATTAATCTAAACTGGTTCAATAAAACAGGTTGAAGCTGCAGTGGAATTACACCCCCTACTAGGCAATCACCTCCGAAATACTTGAACTGGTGAAGTTTATGTAGATATTTATATTTTCTCGAGCTCAGTCTTTCGATCACGCAATGAAATTAATCTAAACTGGTTCAATAAAACGGGTTAGGCTACGGTGGAATTACATCCCCTACTAGGCAATCACCTCCGAAATACTTGAACTGGTGAAGTTTATGTAGATATTTATATTTATCTCGAGCTCAGTCTTTCGATCACACAATGAAATTAATCTAAACTGGTTCAATAAAACAGGTTGAAGCTGCAGTGGAATTACATCCCCTACTAGGCAATCACCTCCGAAATACTTGAACTGGTGAAGTTTATGTAGATATTTATATTTATCTCGAGCTCAAGTCTTTCGATCACGCAATGAAATTAATCTAAACTGGTTCAATAAAACAGGTTGAAGCTGCAGTGGAATTACATCCCCTACTGGGCAATCACCTCCGAAATACTTGAACTGGTGAAGTTTATGTAGATATTTATATTATCTCGAAGCTCAGTCTTTGGATCACGCAATAAAATTAATCTAAACTGGTTCAATAAAACAGGTTGAAGCTGCAGTGGAATTACATCCACTACTAGGCAATCACCTCGAAATACTTGAACTGGTGAAGTTTATGTAGATATTTATATTTGCTCTCGAGCTCAGTCTTTGGATCACGCAATGAAATTAATCTAAACTGGTTCAATAAAACAGGTTGAAGCTGCAGTGGAATTACATCCCCTACTAGGCAATCACCTCCGAAATACTTGAACTGGTGATTTATGTAATTATTTATATTTTTTCTCGAGCTCAGTCTTTCGATCACGCAATGAAATTAATCTAAGCTGGTTCAATAAAACAGGTTGAAGCTGCAGTGGAATTACATCCCCTACTAGGCAATCACCTCCGAAATACTTGAACTGGTGAAGTTGTATTGTTATATTTATCACGAGCTCAGTCTTTCGATCACGCAATGAAATCAATCTAAACTGGTTCAATAAAACAGGTTGAAGCTGCAGTGGAATTACATCCCCTACTAGGCAATCACCTCAGGAATACTTGAACTGGTGAAGTTTATGTAGATATTTATATTTATCCTCGAGCTCAGTCTTTGGATCACTCAATGAAATTAATCTAAACTGGTTCAATAAAACAGGTTGAAGCTGCAGTGGAATTACATCCCCTACTAGGCAATCACCTCCGAAATACTTGAACTGGTGAAGTTTATGTAGATATTTATATTTATCTCGAGCTCAGTCTTTCGATCACGCAATGAAATTAATCTAAACTGGTACAATAAAACAGGTTGAAGCTGCAGTGGAATTACATCCCCTACTAGGCAATCACCTCCGAAATACTTGAACTGGTGAAGTTTATGTAGATATTTATATTTATCTCGAGCTCAGTCTTTGGATCACGCAATGAAATTAATCTAAACTGGTTCAATAAAACAGGTTGAAGCTGCAGTGGAATTACATCCCCTACTAGGCAATCACCTCCGGATTACTTGAACTGGTGAAGTTTATGTAGATATTTATATTTATCTCGAGCTCAGTCTTTGGATCACTCAATGAAATTAATCTAAACTGGTTCAATAAAACAGGTTGAAGCTGCAGTGGAATTGCATCCCCTATTAGGAAATCACCTCCGAAATACTTGAACTGGTGAAGTTTATGTAATTATTTATATTTATCTCGAGCTCAGTCTTTGGATCACGCAATGAAATTAACCTAAACTGATTCAATAAAACAGGTTGAAGATGCAGTGGAATTACATCCCCTACTAGGCAATCACCTCCGGAATACTTGAACTGGTGAAGTTTATATAGATATTTATATTTATCTCGAGCTTAGTCTTTGGATCACGCAATGAAATTAATCTAAACTGGTTCAATAAAACAGGTTGAAGCTGCAGTGGAATTACATCCCCTACTAGGAAATCACTTCCGGAATACTTGAACTGGTGAAGTTTTTTATGTAGATATTTATATTTATCTCGAGCTCAGTCTTTCGATCACTCAATGAAATTAATCTAAACTGGTTCAATAAAACAGGTTGAAGCTGCAGTGGAATTACATCCCCTACTAGGCGATCACCTCCGAAATACTTGAACTGGTGAAGTTTATGTAGATATTTATATTTATCTCGAGCTCAGTCTTTCGATCACGCAATGAAATTAATCTAAACTGGTTCAATAAAACAGGTTGAAGCTGCAGTGGAATTACATCCCCAACTAGGCAATCACCTCCGGAATACTTGAACTGGTGAAGTTTATCTAGATATTTATATTTATCTCGAGCTCAGTCTTTCGATCACGCAATGAAATTAATCTAAACTGGTTCAATAAAACAGGTTGAAGCTGCAGTGGAATTACACCCCCTACTAGGCAATCACCTCCGAAATACTTGAACTGGTGAAGTTTATGTAGATATTTATATTTATCTCGAGCTCAGTCTTTCGATCACGCAATGAAATCAATCTAAACTGGTTCAATAAAACAGGTTGAAGCTGCAGTGGAATTACATCCCCTACTAGGCAATCACCTCTGAAATACTTGAACTGGTGAAGTTTCTGTAGATATTTATATTTATCTCGAGCTCAGTCTTTCGATCACGCAATGAAATTAATCTAAACTGGTTCAATAAAACAGGTTGAAGCTGCAGTGGAATTACATCCCCTACTAGGCAATCACCTCCGGAATACTTGAACTGGTGAAGTTTATGTAGATATTTATATTTATCTCGAGCTCAGTCTTTCGATCACGCAATGAAATTAATCTAAACTGGTTCAATAAAACAGGTTGAAGCTGCAGTGGAATTACACCCCCTACTAGGCAATCACCTCCGAAATACTTGAACTGGTGAAGTTTATGTAGATATTTATATTTATCTCGAGCTCAGTCTTTCGATCACGCAATGAAATTAATCTAAACTGGTTCAATAAAACAGGTTGAAGCTGCAGTGGAATTACATCACCTACTAGGCAATCACCTCCGAAATACTTGAACTGGTGAAGTTTATGTAATTATTTATATTTATCTCGAGCTCAGTCTTTCGATCACGCAATGAAATCAATCTAAACTGGTTCAATGAAACAGGTTGAAGCTGCAGTGGAATTACATCACCTACTTGGCAATCACCTCCGAAATACTTGAACTGGTGAAGTTTATGTAGATATTTATATTTATCTCGAGCTCAGTCTTTGGATCACGCAATGAAATTAATCTAAACTGGTTCAATAAAACAGGTTGAAGCTGCAGTGGAATTACATCACCTACTAGGCAATCACCTCCGAAATACTTGAACTGGTGAAGTTTATGTAATTATTTATATTTATCTCGAGCTCAGTCTTTCGATCACGCAATGAAATCAATCTAAACTCGTTCAATAAACAGGTTGAAGCTGCAGTGGAATTACACCCCCTACTAGGCAATCACCTCCGGAATACTTGAACTGGTGAAGTTTATGTAGATATTTATATTTATCTCGAGCTCAGTCTTTCGATCACGCAATGAAATTAATCTAAACTGGTTCAATAAAACAGTTTAAGCTGCAGTGGAATTACATCCCCTACTAGGCAATCACCTCCGGAATACTAGAACTGGTGAAGTTTATGTAGATATTTATATTTATCTCGAGCTCAGTCTTTCGATCACTCAATGAAATTAATCTAAACTGGTTCAATAAAACAGGTTGAAGCTGCAGTGGAATTACATCCCCTACTAGGAAATCACCTCCGAAATACTTGAACTGGTGAAGTTTATGTAGATATTTATATTTATCTCGAGCTCAGTCTTTGGATCACGCAATGAAATTAATCTAAACTGGTTCAATAAAACAGGTTGAAGCTGCAGTGGAATTACACCCCCTACTAGGCAATCACCTCCGAAATACTTGAACTGGTGAAGTTTATGTAATTATTTATATTTATCTCGAGCTCAGTCTTTGGATCACGCAATGAAATTAACCTAAACTGATTCAATAAAACAGGTTGAAGATGCAGTGGAATTACATCCCCTACTAGGCAATCAGCTCCAGAATACTTGAACTGGTGAAGTTTATATAGATATTTATATTTATCTCGAGCTCAGTCTTTCGATCACGCAATGAAATTAATCTAAACTGGTTCAATAAAACAGGTTGAAGCTGCAGTGGAATTACATCCCCTACTAGGCAATCACCTCCGGAATACTTGAACTGGTGAAGTTTATGTAGATATTTATATTTATCTCGAGCTCAGTCTTTGGATCACGCAATGAAATTAATCTAAACTGGTTCAATAAAACAGGTTGAAGCTGCAGTGGAATTACATCCCCTACTAGGCAATCACCTCCGGAATACTTGAACTGGTGAAGTTTATGTAATTATTTATATTTATCTCGAGCTCAGTCTTTGGATCACGCAATGAAATTAACCTAAACTGATTCAATAAAACAGGTTGAAGATGCAGTGGAATTACATCCCCTACTAGGCAATCACCTCCGAAATACTTGAACTGGTGAAGTTTATGTAGATATTTATATTTATCTCGAGCTCAGTCTTTCGATCACTCAATGAAATTAATCTAAACTGGTTCAATAAAACAGGTTGAATCTGCAGTGGAATTACATCCCCTAATAGGAAATCACCTCCGGAATACTTGAACTGGTGAAGTTTATGTAGATATTTATATTTATCTCGAGCTCAGTCTTTGGATCACGCAATGAAATTAACCTAAAGTGATTCAATAAAACAGGTTGAAGCTGCAGTGGAATTACATCCCCTACTAGGAAATCACCTCCGAAATACTTGAACTGGTGAAGTTTATGTAGATATTTATATTTATCTCGAGCTCAGTGTTTGGATCACGCAATGCAATTAATCTAAACTGGTTCAATAAAACAGGTTGAAGCTGCAGTGGAATTACACCCCCTACTAGGCAATCACCTCCGAAATACTTGAACTGGTGAAGTTTATGTAATTATTTATATTTATCTCGAGCTCAGTCTTTGGATCACGCAATGAAATTAACCTAAACTGATTCAATAAAACAGGTTGAAGCTGCAGTGGAATTTCATCCCCTACTAGGAAATCACCTCCGAAATACTTGAACTGGTGAAGTTTATGTAGATATTTATATTTATCTCGAGCTCAGTCTTTCGATCACGCAATGAAATTAATCTAAACTGGTTCAATAAAACAGGTTGAAGCTGCAGTGGAATTACATCACCTACTAGGAAATCACCTCCGAAATACTTGAACTGGTGAAGTTTATGTAGATATTTATATTTATCTCGAGCTCAGTCTTTCGATCACGCAATGAAATTAATCTAAACTGGTTCAATAAAACAGGTTGAAGCTGCAGTGGAATTACACCCCCTACTAGGCAATCACCTCCGGAATACTTGAACTGGTGAAGTTTATGTAGATATTTATATTTATCTCGAGCTCCGTCTTTCGATCACGCAATGAAATTAATCTAAACTGGTTCAATAAAACAGGTTGAAGCTGCAGTGGAATTACATCCCCTACTAGGCAATCACCTCCGAAATACTTGAACTGGTGAAGTTTATGTAGGTATTTATATTTATCTCGAGCTCAGTCTTTGGATCACGCAATGAAATTAATCTAAACTGGTTCAATAAAACAGGTTGAAGCTGCAGTGGAATTACATCCCCTACTAGGCAATCACCTCCGGAATACTTGAACTGGTGAAGTTTATGTAGATATTTATATTTATCTTGAGCTCAGTCTTTGGATCACGCAATGAAATTAACCTAAACTGGTTCAATAAAACAGGTTGAAGCTGCAGTGGAATTACATCCCCTACTAGGAAATCACCTCCGAAATACTTGAACTGGTGAAGTTTATGTAGATATTTATATTTATCTCGAGCTCAGTCTTTGGATCTCTCAATGAAATTAATCTAAACTGGTTCAATAAAACAGGTTGAAGCTGCAGTGGAATTACATCCCCTACTAGGAAATCACCTCCGGAATACTTGAACTGGTGAAGTTTATGTAGATATTTATATTTATCTCGAGCTCAGTCTTTCGATCACGCAATGAAATTAATCTAAACTGGTTCAATAAAACAGGTTGAAGCTGCATTGGAATTACATCCCCTACTAGGCAATCACCTCCGGAATACTTGAACTGGTGAAGTTTATGTAGATATTTATATTTATCTCGAGCTCAGTCTTTCGATCACGCAATGAAATTAATCTAAACTGGTTCAATAAAACAGGTTGAAGCTGCAGTGGAATTACATCCCCTACTAGGCAATCACCTCCGGAATACTTGAACTGGTGAAGTTTATGTAGATATTTATATTTATCTCGAGCTCAGTCTTTGGATCACGCAATGAAATTAATCTAAACTGGTTCAATAAAACAGGTTGAAGCTGCAGTGGAATTACATCCCCTACTAGGCAATCACCTCCGAAATACTTGAACTGGTGAAGTTTATGTAGATATTTATATTTATCTCGAGCTCAGTCTTTGGATCACGCAATGAAATTAATCTAAACTGGTTCAATAAAACAGGTTGAAGCTGCAGTGGAATTACATCCCCTACTAGGCAATCACCTCCGAAATACTTGAACTGGTGAAGTTTATGTAGATATTTATATTTATCTCGAGCTCAGTCTTTGGATCACGCAATGAAATTAATCTAAACTGGTTCAATAAAACAGGTTGAAGCTGCAGTGGAATTACATCCCCTACTAGGCAATCACCTCCGAAATACTTGAACTGGTGAAGTTTATGTAGATATTTATATTTATCTCGAGCTCAGTCTTTGGATCACGCAATGAAATTAATCTAAACTGGTTCAATAAAACAGGTTGAAGCTGCAGTGGAATTACATCCCCTACTAGGCAATCACCTCCGAAATACTTGAACTGGTGAAGTTTATGTAGATATTTATATTTATCTCGAGCTCAGTCTTTGGATCACGCAATGAAATTAATCTAAACTGGTTCATTAAAACAGGTTGAAGCTGCAGTGGAATTACATCCCCTACTAGGCAATCACCTCCGAAATACTTGAACTGGTGAAGTTTATGTAGATATTTATATTTATCTCGAGCTCAGTCTTTCGATCACGCAATGAAATTAATCTAAACTGGTTCAATAAAACAGGTTAAAGCTGCAGTGGAATTACATCCCCTACTAGGCAATCACCTCCGGAATACTTGAACTGGTGAAGTTTATGTAGATATTTATATTTATCTCGAGCTCAGTCTTTCGATCACTCAATGAAATTAATCTAAACTGGTTCAATAAAACAGGTTGAAGCTGCAGTGGAATTACATCCCCTACTAGGAAATCACCTCCGAAATACTTGAACTGGTGAAGTTTATGTAGATATTTATATTTATCTCGAGCTCAGTCTTTGGATCACGCAATGAAATTAATCTAAACTGGTTCAATAAAACAGGTTGAAGCTGCAGTGGAATTACACCCCCTACTAGGCAATCACCTCCGAAATACTTGAACTGGTGAAGTTTATGTAATTATTTATATTTATCTCGAGCTCAGTCTTTGGATCACGCAATGAAATTAACCTAAACTGATTCAATAAAACAGGTTGAAGATGCAGTGGAATTACATCCCCTACTAGGCAATCAGCTCCAGAATACTTGAACTGGTGAAGTTTATATAGATATTTATATTTATCTCGAGCTCAGTCTTTCGATCACGCAATGAAATTAATCTAAACTGGTTCAATAAAACAGGTTGAAGCTGCAGTGGAATTACATCCCCTACTAGGCAATCACCTCCGGAATACTTGAACTGGTGAAGTTTATGTAGATATTTATATTTATCTCGAGCTCAGTCTTTGGATCACGCAATGAAATTAATCTAAACTGGTTCAATAAAACAGGTTGAAGCTGCAGTGGAATTACATCCCCTACTAGGCAATCACCTCCGGAATACTTGAACTGGTGAAGTTTATGTAATTATTTATATTTATCTCGAGCTCAGTCTTTGGATCACGCAATGAAATTAACCTAAACTGATTCAATAAAACAGGTTGAAGATGCAGTGGAATTACATCCCCTACTAGGCAATCACCTCCGGAATACTTGAACTGGTGAAGTTTATGTAGATATTTATATTTATCTCGAGCTCAGTCTTTCGATCACTCAATGAAATTAATCTAAACTGGTTCAATAAAACAGGTTGAAGCTGCAGTGGAATTACATCCCCTACTAGGAAATCACCTCCGAAATACTTGAACTGGTGAAGTTTATGTAGATATTTATATTTATCTCGAGCTCAGTCTTTGGATCACGCAATGCAATTAATCTAAACTGGTTCAATAAAACAGGTTGAAGCTGCAGTGGAATTACACCCCCTACTAGGCAATCACCTCTGAAATACTTGAACTGGTGAAGTTTATGTAATTATTTATATTTATCTCGAGCTCAGTCTTTGGATCACGCAATGAAATTAACCTAAACTGATTCAATAAAACAGGTTGAAGCTGCAGTGGAATTACATCCCCTACTAGGAAATCACCTCCGAAATACTTGAACTGGTGAAGTTTATGTAGATATTTATATTTGTCTCGAGCTCAGTCTTTCGATCACGCAATGAAATTAATCTAAACTGGTTCAATAAAACAGGTTGAAGCTGCAGTGGAATTACATCACCTACTAGGAAATCACCTCCGAAATACTTGAACTGGTGAAGTTTATGTAGATATTTATATTTATCTCGAGCTCAGTCTTTCGATCACGCAATGAAATTAATCTAAACTGGTTCAATAAAACAGGTTAAAGCTGCAGTGGAATTACATCCCCTACTAGGCAATCACCTCCGGAATACTTGAACTGGTGAAGTTTATGTAGATATTTATATTTATCTCGAGCTCAGTCTTTCGATCACTCAATGAAATTAATCTAAACTGGTTCAATAAAACAGGTTGAAGCTGCAGTGGAATTACATCCCCTACTAGGAAATCACCTCCGAAATACTTGAACTGGTGAAGTTTATGTAGATATTTATATTTATCTCGAGCTCAGTCTTTGGATCACGCAATGAAATTAATCTAAACTGGTTCAATAAAACAGGTTGAAGCTGCAGTGGAATTACACCCCCTACTAGGCAATCACCTCCGAAATACTTGAACTGGTGAAGTTTATGTAATTATTTATATTTATCTCGAGCTCAGTCTTTGGATCACGCAATGAAATTAACCTAAACTGATTCAATAAAACAGGTTGAAGATGCAGTGGAATTACATCCCCTACTAGGCAATCAGCTCCAGAATACTTGAACTGGTGAAGTTTATATAGATATTTATATTTATCTCGAGCTCAGTCTTTCGATCACGCAATGAAATTAATCTAAACTGGTTCAATAAAACAGGTTGAAGCTGCAGTGGAATTACATCCCCTACTAGGCAATCACCTCCGGAATACTTGAACTGGTGAAGTTTATGTAGATATTTATATTTATCTCGAGCTCAGTCTTTGGATCACGCAATGAAATTAATCTAAACTGGTTCAATAAAACAGGTTGAAGCTGCAGTGGAATTACATCCCCTACTAGGCAATCACCTCCGGAATACTTGAACTGGTGAAGTTTATGTAATTATTTATATTTATCTCGAGCTCAGTCTTTGGATCACGCAATGAAATTAACCTAAACTGATTCAATAAAACAGGTTGAAGATGCAGTGGAATTACATCCCCTACTAGGCAATCACCTCCGGAATACTTGAACTGGTGAAGTTTATGTAGATATTTATATTTATCTCGAGCTCAGTCTTTCGATCACTCAATGAAATTAATCTAAACTGGTTCAATAAAACAGGTTGAAGCTGCAGTGGAATTACATCCCCTACTAGGAAATCACCACCGAAATACTTGAACTGGTGAAGTTTATGTAGATATTTATATTTATCTCGAGCTCAGTCTTTGGATCACGCAATGCAATTAATCTAAACTGGTTCAATAAAACAGGTTGAAGCTGCAGTGGAATTACACCCCCTACTAGGCAATCACCTCCGAAATACTTGAACTGGTGAAGTTTATGTAATTATTTATATTTATCTCGAGCTCAGTCTTTGGATCACGCAATGAAATTAACCTAAACTGATTCAATAAAACAGGTTGAAGCTGCAGTGGAATTACATCCCCTACTAGGAAATCACCTCCGAAATACTTGAACTGGTGAAGTTTATGTAGATATTTATATTTATCTCGAGCTCAGTCTTTCGATCACGCAATGAAATTAATCTAAACTGGTTCAATAAAACAGGTTGAAGCTGCAGTGGAATTACATCACCTACTAGGAAATCACCTCCGAAATACTTGAACTGGTGAAGTTTATGTAGATATTTATATTTATCTCGAGCTCAGTCTTTCGATCACGCAATGAAATTAATCTAAACTGGTTCAATAAAACAGGTTGAAGCTGCAGTGGAATTACACCCCCTACTAGGCAATCACCTCCGGAATACTTGAACTCGTGAAGTTTATGTAGATATTTATATTTATCTCGAGCTCAGTCTTTCGATCACGCAATGAAATTAATCTAAACTGGTTCAATAAAACAGGTTGAAGCTGCAGTGGAATTACATCCCCTACTAGGCAATCACCTCCGAAATACTTGAACTGGTGAAGTTTATGTAGATATTTATATTTATCTCGAGCTCAGTCTTTGGATCACGCAATGAAATTAATCTAAACTGGTTCAATAAAACAGGTTGAAGCTGCAGTGGAATTACATCCCCTACTAGGCAATCACCTCCGGAATACTTGAACTGGTGAAGTTTATGTAGATATTTATATTTATCTTGAGCTCAGTCTTTGGATCACGCAATGAAATTAACCTAAACTGGTTCAATAAAACAGGTTGAAGCTGCAGTGAATTACATCCCCTACTAGGAAATCACCTCCGAAATACTTGAACTGGTGAAGTTTATGTAGATATTTATATTTATCCGGAGCTCAGTCTTTGGATCTCTCAATAAAATTAATCTAAACTGGTCTAATAAAACAGGTTGAAGCTGCAGTGGGAATTACATCCCCTACTAGGAAATCACCCCTGGAATACTTGAACTGGTGAAGTTTATGTAGATATTTATATTTATCTCGAGCCCGCTCCTTTGATCACGCAATGAAATTAATCTAAACTGGTTCAATAAAACAGGCTACAGGTTGCATTGGAATTACATCCCCTACTAGGCAATCACCTCCGGAATACTTGAACTGGTGAAGTTTATGTAGATATTTATATTTATCTCGAGCTCAGCCTCGATCACGCAACGAAATTAATCTAAACTGGTTCAATAAAAACAGGTTGAAGTTTGCAATGGAATTACATCCCCTACTAGGCAATCACCCTCCGGAATACTTGAACTGGTGAAGCTATGTAGATATTTGAGGTTTATCTCGAGCTCAGTCTTTCGATCACGCAATGAAATTAATCTAAACTGGTTCAATAAAACAGGTTGAATCTGCAGTGGAATTACATCCCCTACTAGGCAATCACCTCCGGAATACTTGAACTAAAAGTTTTCATAGATACTTATATTTGTCCTCGAGCTCAGTCTTTGGATCACGCAATGAAATTAATCGTAACCCGGTTCAATAAAACAGGCTGAAGCTGCAGTGGAATTACATCCTCACTAGGCAATCACCTCCGAAATACTTGAACTGGTGAAGTTTATGTAGATATTTATATTTATCTCGAGCTCAGTCTTTGGATCACGCAATGAAATTAATCTAAACTGGTTCAATAAAACAGGTTGAAGCTGCAGTGGAATTACATCCCCTACTAGGCAATCACCTTTTGTATCACTTGAACTGGTGAAGTTTATGTAGATATTTATATTTATCTCGAGCTCAGTCTTTGGATCACGCAATGAAATTAATCTGGAAACTTGTTCAATAAACAGGTTGAAGCTGCAGGAATTACATCCCCCACATGGCAATCACCTCCGAAATACTTCTTAACCTGGTGAAGTTTATGTAGATATTTATATTTATCTCGAGCCTGGGGCTCCTTGGATCACGCAATGAAATTAATCTAAACTGGTTCAATAAAACAGGTTGAAGCTGCAGTGGAATTACATCCCCTACTAGGCAATCACCTCCGAAATACTTGAATTGGTGAAGTTTATGTAGATATTTATATTTATTCCGAGCTCAGTCTTTGGATCAGCTTAATGAAATTAATCTAAACTGGTTCAATAAAACAGGTTGAAGTCAGTGGTGGAATTACACCCCCTACTAGGCAATCACCCTCCAAATACTTGAACTGGTGAAGTTTATGTAGATATTTATATTTATCTCGAGCTCAGTCTTTCTTTGATCACGCAATGAAATTTAATCTAAACTGGTTCAATAAAACAGGTTAAAGCTGCAGTGGAATTACATCCCCTACTAGGCAATCACCTCCGGAATACTTGAACTGGTGAAGTTTATGTAGATATTTATATTTATCTCGAGCTCAGTCTTTCGATCACTCAATGAAATTAATCTAAACTGGTTCAATAAAACAGGTTGAAGCTGCAGTGGAATTACATCCCCTACTAGGAAATCACCTCCGAAATACTTGAACTGGTGAAGTTTATGTAGATATTTATATTTATCTCGAGCTCAGTCTTTGGATCACGCAATGAAATTAATCTAAACTGGTTCAATAAAACAGGTTGAAGCTGCAGTGGAATTACACCCCCTACTAGGCAATCACCTCCGAAATACTTGAACTGGTGAAGTTTATGTAATTATTTATATTTATCTCGAGCTCAGTCTTTGGATCACGCAATGAAATTAACCTAAACTGATTCAATAAAACAGGTTGAAGATGCAGTGGAATTACATCCCCTACTAGGCAATCAGCTCCAGAATACTTGAACTGGTGAAGTTTATATAGATATTTATATTTATCTCGAGCTCAGTCTTTCGATCACGCAATGAAATTAATCTAAACTGGTTCAATAAAACAGGTTGAAGCTGCAGTGGAATTACATCCCCTACTAGGCAATCACCTCCGGAATACTTGAACTGGTGAAGTTTATGTAGATATTTATATTTATCTCGAGCTCAGTCTTTGGATCACGCAATGAAATTAATCTAAACTGGTTCAATAAAACAGGTTGAAGCTGCAGTGGAATTACATCCCCTACTAGGCAATCACCTCCGGAATACTTGAACTGGTGAAGTTTATGTAATTATTTATATTTATCTCGAGCTCAGTCTTTGGATCACGCAATGAAATTAACCTAAACTGATTCAATAATACAGGTTGAAGATGCAGTGGAATTACATCCCCTACTAGGCAATCACCTCCGGAATACTTGAACTGGTGAAGTTTATGTAGATATTTATATTTATCTCGAGCTCTTTCTTTCGATCACTCAATGAAATTAATCTAAACTGGTTCAATAAAACAGGTTGAAGCTGCAGTGGAATTACATCCCCTACTAGGAAATCACCTCCGAAATACTTGAACTGGTGAAGTTTATGTAGATATTTATATTTATCTCGAGCTCAGTCTTTGGATCACGCAATGCAATTAATCTAAACTGGTTCAATAAAACAGGTTGAAGCTGCAGTGGAATTACACCCCCTACTAGGCAATCACCTCCGAAATACTTGAACTGGTGAAGTTTATGTAATTATTTATATTTATCTCGAGCTCAGTCTTTGGATCACGCAATGAAATTAACCTAAACTGATTCAATAAAACAGGTTGAAGCTGCAGTGGAATTACATCCCCTACTAGGAAATCACCTCCGAAATACTTGAACTGGTGAAGTTTATGTAGATATTTATATTTATCTCGAGCTCAGTCTTTCGATCACGCAATGAAATTAATCTAAACTGGTTCAATAAAACAGGTTGAAGCTGCAGTGGAATTACATCACCTACTAGGAAATCACCTCCGAAATACTTGAACTGGTGAAGTTTATGTAGATATTTATATTTATCTCGAGCTCAGTCTTTCGATCACGCAATGAAATTAATCTAAACTGGTTCAATAAAACAGGTTGAAGCTGCAGTGGAATTACACCCCCTACTAGGCAATCACCTCCGGAATACTTGAACTGGTGAAGTTTATGTAGATATTTATATTTATCTCGAGCTCAGTCTTTCGATCACGCAATGAAATTAATCTAAACTGGTTCAATAAAACAGGTTGAAGCTGCAGTGGAATTACATCCCCTACTAGGCAATCACCTCCGAAATACTTGAACTGGTGAAGTTTATGTAGATATTTATATTTATCTCGAGCTCAGTCTTTGGATCACGCAATGAAATTAATCTAAACTGGTTCAATAAAACAGGTTGAAGCTGCAGTGGAATTACATCCCCTACTAGGCAATCACCTCCGGAATACTTGAACTGGTGAAGTTTATGTAGATATTTATATTTATCTTGAGCTCAGTCTTTGGATCACGCAATGAAATTAACCTAAACTGGTTCAATAAAACAGGTTGAAGCTGCAGTGGAATTACATCCCCTACTAGGAAATCACCTCCGAAATACTTGAACTGGTGAAGTTTATGTAGATATTTATATTTATCTCGAGCTCAGTCTTTGGATCTCTCAATGAAATTAATCTAAACTGGTTCAATAAAACAGGTTGAAGCTGCAGTGGAATTACATCCCCTACTAGGAAATCACCTCCGGAATACTTGAACTGGTGAAGTTTATGTAGATATTTATATTTATCTCGAGCTCAGTCTTTGGATCTCTCAATGAAATTCATCTAAACTGGTTCAATAAAACAGGTTGAAGCTGCAGTGGAATTACACCCTACTAGGAAATCACCTCCGGAATACTTGAATCAAGAAGTTTATGTAGATATTTATATTTATCTCGAGCTCTGGCTCCTAATTTGCTTACCAATTAATCTAAATTGGTTCAATAAAACAGGTTTAGCTGTATTGGAATTATCCCCTACTAGGCAATCACCTCCGAATACGAACCGGTGAAGTTTATGTAGATATTATCGGCCTCGAGCTCAGTCTTTGACCATGACCAAATGAACTAAACTGGTTCAATAAAAACAGGTTGAAGCTGCAGTGGAATTACATCCTACTAGGCAATCACCTCCAATACTTGAACTGGTGAAGTTTATGTGTATATTTATATTTATCTCGAGCTCAGTCTTTGGATCACGCAATGAAATTTAACTTAAACTGGTTCAGAAACAGGTTGAAGCTGCAGTGGAATTACATTCTACTAGGCAATCACTCTGAAATACTTTGAACTGGTGAAGCTACAGATATTTACATTTATCTCTCGAGAGCCTGTCTCTTTGGATCACGCAATGAAATTAATCTAAACTGGTTCAATAAAATAGTTGAAGCTGCAGAATACATCCCCTACTATTAGCAATCACCTCCGAAATACTTGAACTGGTAAAGTTTATGTAGATATTTATATTTATCTCGAGCTCAGTCTTTCGATCACTCAATGAAATTAATCAAACTGTCTATAAACAGGTTGAAGCTGCAGTGGAATTACATCCCCTACTAGGAAATCACCTCCGAAATACTTGAACTGGTGAAGTTTATGTAGATATTTATATTTATCTCGAGCTCAGCCTTTGGATCACGCAATGCAATTAATCTAAACTGGTTCAACAAAACAGGTTGAAGCTGCAGTGGAATCATACCCTACTAGGCAATCACCCGAAATACTGAACGGTGAAGTTTATAATTATTTATATTATCTCGAGCTCAGTCTTTGATCACGCAATGAACAACTCTAAACTGATCTTAACAACAGGTTGAAGCTGCAGTGGAATTACATCCCCTACTAGGAACACCTCCGAAATACTTGAACTGTAGAAGTTTATGTAGATATTTATATTTATCTCGAGCTCAGTCTTCAGATCACGCAATGAAATTAATCTAACCGTTCACAAAACAGGTTAAAGCTATGTTGTAACTACATCACCTACCAGGAAATCACCTCCGAATACTTGAATTCGGTGAAGTTTATGTAGATATTTATTTATCTGAGCCTGGCCCTTCGATCACGCAATGGTAGAAATTGACCCCAACCGGTTCAACAAAACAGGGTTGAAGCTGCAGAATTACACCCCTTACCAGGTAATCACCTCCGGAATACTTGAACTGGTGAAGTTTATGTAGATGACATTTATCTCGAGCTCAGTCTTCGACTACGCAATGAAATTGACCCAAACTGGTTCAATAAAACAGGTTGAAGCTGCAGTGGAATTGAAGACCTCTACCAGGGCAATCAGTCTTAGAAATACTTGAACTGGGTGAAGTTTATGTAGATATTTATATTTATCTCGAGCTCAGTCTTGGATCACGCAATGAAAATTGATCAAACTGGTTCAATAAAAACAGGTTGAAGCTGCAGTGGAATTACATCCCCATTAGGCAATCACCTGGAACATTTGAACTGGTGAAGGCTTATGTAGATATTTATATTTATCTTGAGCTCAGTCTTTGGATCAATAATGAAATTAACTCAAACTGGTTCAATAAAACAGGTTGTGCCTATGTAATTACATCCTCACTAGGAAATCACCTGAAATACTTAACTTCAGAAGTTTATGTAGATATTTATATTTATCCACATGCCTAGTCTTTGATCTCTCAATGAAAATTAATCTAAACTAGTTCAATAAAACAGGTTGGAAGCTGCAGGGAATACATCCCCTACTAGGAAATCACCTCCTAATACTTGAACTGGTGAAGTTTTTTGTAGATATTTATATTTATCTCGAGCCAGTTCCTGGATCTCTTCAAATGAAATTAATCTCCAAACTGTCCAATAAAACAGGTTGAAGCTGCAGTGAATTACATCCCCTACTAGGAAATCACCTCCGGAATACTTGAACCGGTGAAGTTTATGCAGATATTTATATTTATCTCGAGCTAGTCTTTCGATCACGCAATGAAATTAATTCAAACTGGTTCAATAAAACAGGTTGAAGCTGCATTGGAATTACATCCCCTACTAGGCAATCACCTCCGGAATACTTGAACTGGTGAAGTTTATGTAGATATTTATATTTATCTCGAGCTCAGTCTTTGGATCACGCAATGAAATTAATCTAAACTGGTTCAATAAAACAGGTTGAAGCTGCAGTGGAATTACATCCCCTACTAGGCAATCACCTCCGGAATACTTGAACTGGTGAAGTTTATGTAGATATTTATATTTATCTCGAGCTCAGTCTTTGGATCACGCAATGAAATTAATCTAAACTGGTTCAATAAAACAGGTTGAAGCTGCAGTGGAATTACATCCCCTACTAGGCAATCACCTCCGAAATACTTGAACTGGTGAAGTTTATGTAGATATTTATATTTATCTCGAGCTCAGTCTTTGGATCACGCAATGAAATTAATCTAAACTGGTTCAATAAAACAGGTTGAAGCTGCAGTGGAATTACATCCCCTACTAGGCAATCACCTCCGAAATACTTGAACTGGTGAAGTTTATGTAGATATTTATATTTATCTCGAGCTCAGTCTTTGGATCACGCAATGAAATTAATCTAAACTGGTTCAATAAAACAGGTTGAAGCTGCAGTGGAATTACATCCCCTACTAGGCAATCACCTCCGAAATACTTGAACTGGTGAAGTTTATGTAGATATTTATATTTATCTCGAGCTCAGTCTTTGGATCACGCAATGAAATTAATCTAAACTGGTTCAATAAAACAGGTTGAAGCTGCAGTGGAATTACATCCCCTACTAGGCAATCACCTCCGAAATACTTGAACTGGTGAAGTTTATGTAGATATTTATATTTATCTCGAGCTCAGTCTTTGGATCACGCAATGAAATTAATCTAAACTGGTTCAATAAAACAGGTTGAAGCTGCAGTGGAATTACATCCCCTACTAGGCAATCACCTCCGAAATACTTGAACTGGTGAAGTTTATGTAGATATTTATATTTATCTCGAGCTCAGTCTTTGGATCACGCAATGAAATTAATCTAAACTGGTTCAATAAAACAGGTTGAAGCTGCAGTGGAATTACATCCCCTACTAGGCAATCACCTCCGAAATACTTGAACTGGTGAAGTTTATGTAGATATTTATATTTTTCTCGAGCTCAGTCTTTCGATCACGCAATGAAATTAATCTAAACTGGTTCAATAAAACAGGTTGAAGCTGCAGTGGAATTACATCCCCTACTAGGCAATCACCTCCGGAATACTTGAACTGGTGAAGTTTATGTAGATATTTATATTTATCTCGAGCTCAGTCTTTCGATCACGCGATGAAATTAATCTAAACTGGTTCAATAAAACAGGTTGAAGCTGAACTGGAAGGACGAATCAACTAATGAACTTTCATTAGCGTGGAAAAACAGAATGAGAAAAGAGTTGACTTCGACAATCTAATATTGTTACTTAATATGACTCAAAGAAGGCCGGAGGTACAACAGCCGAAATGTTGTGACTGTAACACATTAGGATGAAGACACTGGTTTGAATAAATCACTCTATAAAAATGACAAATTTCAATAAGTAGAAACATAAAAAGGTTTGATGTTGAACTGTTTTCAGTCAAAAATTTATTTCGCAAATATCGGAATCTATTTTCGCATACCGTATTGATTAGTATGTTAACGTTTCAGCCTTCCTTGTGTCCTTGTGATTTAAGTATTTCTCTTCGCTTATTCGAAAATAAAAGGTCATATAGAAAAAAGATAGTTCGTTTGAATTTTGTAGACGTCTTTTTTCCTTGTTGAAACCATTAGAAACTCTTACAATGAGCTGCGTAAAATAGATACAGAGTAGGATGAATGAATTGAAATGAAAATAACATACATCTCATTTTAACAAAAATATTTACCAAAATTACAAAAAAATAGCTAGAAATGCTAAACAGTAAATATATTCAGTAAAATCGCCATTGCCTTCAATCACGGCCTCCAGACGACTTCTGAATCTTCTTCAAACTCTTCTGAATGTTCTCCTTGTTTAAGTTGGCAAATGTTGCTATACTCCTTGCTTACAGTTCGTCTTTGGAGTTACAAGGAGTTTTGTGGGTCTTTCGCTCAACTGCACCTAAACAAAATAATCAAGGGGGTACAAACTGGAGAGTTATGTGGCCAGATGTAAAAGGCAATGTAGTCTCAGGAATTGTCTGATAGACATGGCTGAGTTCGCCTTCTAATGTGGCATGGTGCCGAGTCTTGTTGCCAGACATAGGGTCTTCCAGACGCCACCCTCTTGACTCAGGACGGCATAAACTCCTCAAGACATTTGATGTGCGCCTCCATGTTGAGCCTGAGTTTTTATGAGAAGATGAACGGAGGCATAATATCATTAAGGATCGCTCCAAACACATTCGTAATCATCATTAGACTCATTCAACTTTTTCCAAATCATCTGTACTTTCATTAAATTAAAACTCAAACGCTCCATTGGTATTGTTACTTCCGGTGCGAATAACAACTTGTGGTGCATTGGATATCGGCTTGGAACGAGAAATCGGGGAACCGAGTTCGAATTCTAGCAGAATTCATTGCATTCACTTACGCGCAAATACCATTGGGAAAGGTATTAATCCGACTCTTCCTTCCAGTTATGGGTTAAATAATAGGACAGATTGGGTTCTATAGCCTTGGTCGGCAACCAACTGCGGGATAACCTTCTGAACAGTCAGTCATGTCTCTTTCGAGACATGATCGCCCAAGCGCGTATCACGTATGGCACTTAAATGACTGACTGACAGTATATCGTTTCTAACTTTCTGGCTGGGTGAATTGTTTCACGATGATTTTTTTTCTCACA
Organism: Ascarosepion bandense; assembly: GCA_037127315.1. Taxonomy (NCBI): domain Eukaryota; kingdom Metazoa; phylum Mollusca; class Cephalopoda; order Sepiida; family Sepiidae; genus Ascarosepion; species Ascarosepion bandense. The sequence goes on along the minus strand of JBBBDQ010029769.1, from coordinate 20,731,358 downwards.
GCCGGTGCCCAACTGACTCTAATATATTTTGCAGTTGAAAAAATCAACAACAAATATAAAATAGCGACAATTAACTCATTTCACACCGTAGAAATTATCATGTGTTCATGATCCATAGTACAACTACTCTTCCCTCCATCAACCTCTGTGACATGCTAGTGCTGAGATCTTTTGTCACTATACCTAAGAAAAAAAAACATTATTCATTATTTCCATAAGGAAATTAGTTCAAATCGAACTCAGACAGTCGCAGTTTCAAGTCAGCGGTAGATGCTGATGTCTGTACAAGGAACACTCAGGAAACTATTCGTATGTCCGCACATGAGTGCCTCTCTGTATTGATATTGTACAATAAAATAGATGTACTTTTATGAAATTAGAAAATGTATCAAACATTACTCACTGTAGGGCATCTTCTGTATTCTTTGAAGCTGTCCACGTGATATAAATTAAAAGCACTGGACTTTCGCGTACATGTTGGGGAAATAAAAAATGCTGGCTCCAAGATACCATAATTGTCTTTTCACAATAGTTTCAAAATTGCCCATTTAACCAGAAATTAATATTGATTTCTTTGATATTATTGACGAAGATAAATACAATCACTTGTAGACTTTACCACAAGAGAGGCGAGATTGACAATTCGTCACCGAACATAAATAATACGACACAACAGTTTTACGTTATTGCATATTTTCTGAAAAGATTAAAATTTATGAATAAAAAAATCAATAAATTCTTACCTTTTGAGATTATCGATTTCACAGCATTTAATTTGCACTTCGTCTTGTTTTCATGAAATATACAATTTCAGGAACAGCAGACACGAATGTCTTTTAGCAATGACTGCAATGGTTGAATCTTTTTTAAAACGAAGAGTAGAAACACAATAATCAATATGTTTTATTTTAAAATCCCTTTGAGAAAATTTATCTCAAAACATTTTATTTCAAATACTTATGGTCGGCATGCAAGCGATGATATATAGGTGAATTTTCTTGTACGAGAGCGCGGCTCACTCTCGCCATTTTTTTTTTTTTTGTTTCTGGTTGATTATAAAAATGTTATTTCTTACCAAACCTAAGTTATTGCGTCAAACACAAAAAACTAGTAGGAATAGAAAGTCAGAATTGGTGCAATTTTACAAACAAGATTAAAAAAAACATTTTGCGTACAATTTTAAAGTTGAAAATGACAGAGAAAACAATATAAGATAGTTGTTAAACAAAAGTGAAACTCAGTCACTTAAGTGTCATAGGTGATACACACCTGGGCGATCATGTCTTGAAAGAGACATGACTGACTGGGAAGATTATCCCGCAGCAAGTTACCATTGCTTTCTGCGGTAGGCTGGTTGCCATCCAAGGCTATAGACCCCAATCTGTTCAAATATTCGACCCACAACTGAAGGGAAGAGACGGATTAATACCTTTTCCAAGGGTAGTTGTGCGTAAGTGAATGCAACGAATTCAACTGGAATTCGAACTCGCCTCCCCGAGTTGTCATTCCAAGTCGATATCCACTGCACCACAGCACACATCCGCCAAGGTGCGACTACCTTTAAGAATCCTTCTTTGACTTGACGCCCCAAGAGCGTCTCTGAGACATGGTGTAATTTTTGAAAAGTTCCTTTTAAAATCACACTTCTTGGGTGGTAAAATTTGTTTAAATTGATTTTTGTTCTTTTTTGTTCAAAAATAGGAGAATTTTCACAGGAAAACGATATTCACAGGCATCCTTTTTCCAATTCGGTTTATTAGTAGAGCTTGAGAGCATGTCTCTCATTGGTCAGTATATGCGAAAAAACAATTTTCCATAAACTGAAAATAGATCCTTCGAAAATTTTTGTTGGGTTTTGACCTCTGAGCCGAAAAAGATATAGAAATGTAACACTTTTTACACAAAACGTTTCGCTCTCATCCTTATACACTTACCTGAAAAGAACGCATGGTAGTGCAATGGAATGACAAATCGAGGAGCCGAGTTCGAATTCCAGCTCAATTATTTGCATTCACTTACGCACAGATACCCATGGGAAAGGTATTAATCCGTCTCTTCCCTCCGGTTACGGGTTAAATAATAGAACAGATTGGAATCTATAGCCTTGGTTGGCACCCAGTCTACGGCAGAATGCAATGGCAAACTACTCCTGGATAATTTTCTGCCCAGTCATTCATGTCACTTCCGAGACATGATCGCTCAAAAAATGTGTATCACGGATGACACTTAACTGATTTAAAAAGAAACAATCTGGACGATTGAACTCAATGTTAACATTTTACAAGTAATAAAAATAATTTTTTATGATTCGTTTTCTACGGTTTATCAACTCATTGCTGGTTGTTTGACCCAAAAAATATTTTTAGGTCGTAATAATTTTTTCTAGATAATAATTGTTTAGTGATAAAAATCTTGCTAATAGAACCGTAGCTGGGTAAGATGTAGTGGAGAGTTATATCCGAGGTGGCTTAACTTCGGTGATTGTACGAGAACCGGTGTCTCGATGTATAGTGGCAAGTCATTTTTTGCGAGTTTGATCGTCACTGAGTGTCTAACTGTTGTGGTGATGTTTCTGACTAGATATGTGGTAGGCGATCATGGCTCTCCTCAACTCTTATTCTCTTTTAGCCCTCAGAGAAAAGTTGTTGTTTGCCAAAAATCACGCCTCCCCGTCATACAAGCTCACACAAACTCATCACTCCGGTCTGTTGCCTTCTACCCCTTTGAGTATCAAATTCTCCGCGCCTTCATGATATATTAGTTTATTATGTTATTATTTATATAAAGATTTCAGCTCACATTCCGAATTTGAGAGTAAGTAATTTTTTTTTTATCTGACTTCTTCGTGGCTTAGGCGCTACATCTATTGAATTCTCAGCATCCTTCTGTAGAACCACATTTCTGTTGTCTTCATTTTTCTGGTTATCTGTGAAATTTCCCAGCATCCACTATTACATAGAATTGATATTATATGACAGTTCACTCTTGTCATTTATTTCTTTGTTTCTAACGAAATGTTTTTATTAGTTTCCGAATGTCTTCAATGCTAATGCTATGAAACATCGAATTTCAGTGACATATATTACATTCTATGTTAAAACAATTTCCAGATATTTCAATTGTTATACTTGTTTGATTTTGATATCTCCAAATTTTCTATTTCTCAATACTTTGCTTAGCGTTTGGAAAACATCTTTCATTACCCCAATGTACCTTCGCGTATCAGCGACACATTTTCCTTCCTCTGTTAAAACACTTCCCAGATATTTCAATTGTTATACTTGTTTGATTTTGATAGTTCCAATTTTTCTATTTCTCAATACTTTGCTTAGCACTTGGAAAACATCTTTCTCTACCATAATGCACCTTCGAATTTCAGTGACGCACTTTCCTTTCTCTGTTAAAACACTTCCAAGATATTTCAACTGTTATACTTGTTTGATTTTGATATCTCCAATTTTTCTGTTTCTCAATACTTTGCTTAGCGTTTGGAAGACATCTTTCGCTACCCCAATGCGCCTTTGCATTTCAATGACGCACTTTTCGTCCTCTATTAAAACAATTTTCAAAAATTTCAATTTCTTTTCTAGCTTGATGCTGACATATTCCATTTGTAGCCTGCATCCTGTAATTGTTCTGACAACAATCCTTTCTGTTTTCTTACAATTGATCGTGAAACTTTTCTTCTCATTTTCCTTCACTACACTGTCTGCAATGAACTGAAAGTTTGTTTTTTTTGGGGGGGGGGTTGGGGGGGGGTTGTATGTGTCTAGCGTCATCACTGTCATCTGAACATCTTCTGTGGTTTAATATTACTAGCAGTGACGACAAATTCTGCTAAGATCTTTAGTTCATTTAGGCTAGCCTCATCGTCGAGGAAGAAATCTGGTGAAATGTCTCATCGTTGTCTTACGCTCCTTTCTATTTTGTGAACTTTTCTGTTTTGGATCTTCGTCGCTAATTTATTGTGGAGTTCTGGCGAAACTTCGCCACAAAGTTGTAGTGACCGGTTTGTACCGGAAGTAAAACACGGAACAAGAAGGTAGATTCAGAAGAGTGTATTAGTATAACCAGAAACAAGATATTCAAAGAAGTATTAATAATAAGTAAGATAGAAATAAGTAAGTCCGAAAGTTTTATTACGCTGCCTGACTAGTAGCTGTCGTTAACTGCTCTCGTTAACTGCTGTACTTGACTGCCCATAACTGCAGTATTTAGTTGTCTTCCCACTAAGGAAAAATGTGGCACAAGGCCTTTTTAATATCCGATTTTCCCCAGACGTGACTCTACCCTTCGGCAGAGCCACGACTGGGTCATTACTCTCCACCCGAAGGCAGGGAGCTCGACAATGCGTAAGGCAGTTACTGCCCGTAACTGCATTATTTAGCTGTCCCTCCCAGTAAGGGCAACATGTGACACATGGTCAGTTTTATAACTGGGATTTCCGGGCTATATGGCCCGGCCAAAAAATGTCTGTCTATTTTTGCCCAGTCGTGCCTCCACCCTTCGGCGAAACCACGACTGGGTTATTGCTCTCTGCTCGGAAGCAGAGAGCGCCCTCTACCCGAAGGCAGAGACTGACAGTGTCATAGCAGCAGCCGTAAACTGCTGGTAACTGCTCTCTGGAAGTCACGCAGCTAGTCATATATGTTACAAGAGGAAGAGTCCATTTCTCGTGGGAGGGTACCATAACATTTTCTTAATTCGTTTTCTATCCGCCAGCAGGTGATTTACTCTCAGTATAAGTTCTGGACTTTTTAAACCACCTCCCCAAATAGAATGAGTTTTTCTAACAGTTCAAATAGATCTTTGCACTGTACCTTATCAAGCTTATTTTTGTGATCTATAAGGTGTACATTCATCTGCGTTTGTATGTCTACAGTGTAATCAGTCAGTCAGTTAAGTGCCATACGCGATACACGCTTGGGCGATCATGTCTCGAAAGAGACATGACTGACTGGGCAGAAGATTATCCCGCAGTATGTTGCCATTGCTTTCTGCGGTAGACTGGTTGCCGACCAAGGCTATAGAACCCAATCTGTCTTATTATTTAACCCATAACTGGAGGGAAGAGACGGATTAATACCTTTCCCAATGGTATTTGCGCGTAAGTGAATGCAATGAATTCAACTGGAATTCCAACTCGGCTCCCCGATTTCTCGTTCCGAGCCGATATCCACTGCGCCACAACGCACATCCCTCTACAGTGTAATACTGATCATAAAAACAACAACCATTTTTGTCCTCGTGTTTTTGATGCTATACGTTGTAGGACAAAGGGCATGGATCTGGAGTGAGAAATCATAGAATACTAGTTGAAATCATTGTAATCACTTACGCGCAAATACCCTGGGAAAAAGACATGAATCCATCTCTTTTCCTTCCAGTTATGGATGGAATAGCTGGACAGAATGAGTTATAATACCTTTGTTGGCAACCAGAGTACCGCAGTAAGAAATAGCAACCTACTGCGATAAAACATTCTACCTAGTCAGCCATGTCCCTTTCGAGACATGATTGTCCAAGCGTGTATCAAGTATGTCAATTGAGTAACTGACTGTCTTTGATATAACCGCATTTCCAGTATAATTCAACTACTCGCTTTAGTCATCAGGGTTTAGATTATTATCTTGTTCATGTTGCCTATCAGGCTGAATTTATTATAAAGATTGCATTCATTTGCACCAACAAAGTTGCATCTCTTCGATTAGTTTGAGTAATCGCCACTTATCAGATCTTAGACGTCAACTATAGTGCGATCTTTGTCAATGAGATTATTAATGGCCATTAACGGAATATTTCTCTTTAAATAACATCATAAGTGTTTTTTTTTTATATTTTTATAATGGTTTCACACCAAGCAGGGCAGTACTGCAACAGGTATGCAGAGGACTACATGAGAAGAGAGTGAAAATAAAGAGGAACAAGTTAAGAGAGTGTCCAGGAATGGATAAAAAGAAGGCTGAGAATTCTGTTCCGAGGAGAGTTACGTGAGATTAGAGCGAAAAGTAAGAACAAGATACAGTGGGTGTCGAAGAAAGGAATAGAGAAAGATGGAAGTCAAGGAGATAAGAGATGGCAACTGACGTTGCACTTAAACTCTTGGGGATTGCAGTTATCAGGGAAGCAAGTATACAGAAAGGAGCTCCACAGGTGGACAATGCCTTTAAATATGCGCATCGCTATAGATACATAATTATACTGATCTACGCCACAGGCATGTCAAAATTAATACTCCAATTATATATTTTAATTTATTTGTTTCTGCTACCAATTTATTTTTGACAGAAAATATCATGTCAACCTGGATATCTCCTCTGTATAATGTCAGTCAATTGCCATACATGATACACGCTTGGGCGATCATGTCTCTTTCGAGACATGACTAATTCTAGGTTCGAATTTGCACGAGATACTAGATTAGCAACTAGATCCCACCCTTTTACACTGAAACCGATAAAATGCAACCGCAACTTCTACTCCAACAGTTTCTTTTCTCGCACTTCCCGACTGTGGAATTCCCTTCCACATGATTGCTTCCCCGACGGTTACAATCTCCAGGAGTTTAAATGTAAGGTCAATAGACAACTCCTAACAAACTAACTCGCTTCCATTCTTTCAAACACTCTTCCCACCCACCCAACTATCTATCACCCCCACTTCTGACATTTCCTATATCTAACCACTCTTTCTATTTACCTTCCCCTATGTAGCCCCAAGCGCAATAGTGGCAGTGGAATGCCTTGCGTGGGGTGAAATGATTAAAAAAAAAAATTGGACAGAAGATTATCCCACAGTAGATTGCCATTACATTCTGTGGTAAACTAGTTGCCAGACAAGGCTATAGAACTCAACCTGTCCTATTGTTTAACCCATAACTGGAGGGAAGTGATGGATTAATACCTTTCCCAAAAGTATTTGCACGTAAGTGAATGCAAGGAATTCGAACTTGACTCTCCGGTTAGTCGTTCCGAGTCGATATCTACTACACCACAACGCATTTACCTGGAATTCGTAAATAATGTTAGGGCATTTCGACCTGATGTAATGGTTAACAAGCATTCCGCGCCAATTCAATTACTGCTCAATTGTGAGTTCGATCCTCACTAGATGCTTTATGCTTTCGGCCTTTTGCCACATCTAAGCTATGCTTAGAAAAGCATCATTTTTATATAATGTTTTATGTATATTTCAGCTTGACAAAACCAATGTCATTTTTGCTTTAATTATGACTAGCATCATAACCCGGCGTTGCCGTGCAACTCAGAAGATTTTGGTAGTAGGAGAAGATACCACTTTTTATTTTACATATTTTGTTTTAGTTTGAAAAACACTTTTTGAGAAAAATATATCTTTTGTTTCAAAATTACGGGGAAAAATATTCACATTTTTTGTTGACCAAATGAATTTTTAAGGCTCATTTTTTTTTAATAAAATATATTTTAGTCGCGTTCGACACGTGTGATTTGATTTCTGTGACGTAATTCAGCAACCATCTTAGATCTTAGATGTTTTACGGAGCAAATGTAAAAAATCGTGTCTATTGGGCAAAAAGTGCGAAAGGGAAAATTACTGAACTTAAACTCAAAAAGTATGTGTCTACCTGGCTTCCCTGTAGATATGTGTCCCTAGAATGTTTGAATGGCGTAGCTTAAAAAATGTAGGCGTGCATAGGGAACAGTCATACACAGACTCACAGATTGCCTTTTATATATATAGATAATCAGGATAATTAGGAAATGCATTGTGGGGCAGTGGTTATTGGCTCAGAACAACTAGTCTACCGCAGAAAGTAATGGTAACCTACTGCGTGAAAATAGTTTTCCCGGTTGTTGTGTATCAATTCGAGGAAAACTAGAATGGACCCAAAATTAACAATCTTTTTGCTTTGCTGATAAAAAATGCAGACAGAGCTACAATCTCCAGGAATTTAAATGTAAGGTCAATAGACATCTTCTATCACACTAACTTACATCCATTCTCACAAGCTCTTTTTCCATCTACTTCACCTCCATCCTCAGCATTTTCATCCGTTTATAACCCTCCTCCTGACATTTCCTATAACTAACAACAGTGGCAGTAGAATGCCTTCTTTGGGGTCGGTTAAGTGCCATACGTGATACACGATTTTGGTCGATCAAGTCTCGAAAAAACATGACTGGGAAGAAGATTATCCCAGAGTAGGTTGCCATTGCTTTCTGTTTTAGACTAGTTGCTAGCCAAGGCTATAGAACCCAATCTGTTCTATTATTTAACACATAACTGGAGGGAAGAGACGGATTAAATACCTTTCCCAAGGGTAGCTGTGCGTAAGTGAATGCAAGGAATTCAACTGGAATTCGAACTCGGCTCCCCGATTTGTCGTTCCGAGTCGATATTCACTGCACCACAACGCACATCCGTTTGCTTGGAGTGAGATGATTAAAAGATATATATATATATATATATATATATATATATATATATATATATATATATATATATATATTAAATTAAAAAAAATTAATAAATAATTAAAAAAATGTAGATTTATATATATATATATATATATATATATATATAAATATAAAAATCTACATTTTTTTAATTATTATTCACTTTTCTTCAGTGATATCTGGTGTGAAGTAGGAGTTTAGTTGGCAGTAGGCACAAGCACGTTTTAAAGACTGCTGGTTCTTTTTCTGAACTCAACTGCCAAATTGACTTTGCTTAAATAGACAACTTCATTGACACCTGCACTTCCGTTGCACTCTCTCACCCCACGGGTACTGACTTATTTGATCTCCATCGTCAAAACAAAATCAAGTTTCGCCAGCTGCATTTTCTGACATTTCAAATAACACACACTTGTTTTTTTTGTTTGTTTGTTTTTTTCAAATTTTGCATCAAGATGCAAATACACTACTGGGCGAAATTTTATACCGAGCAACAGTCAGTCATATCTCTTTCGAGAGACGGTCGCCAAGTGTGTATTAACATATTCTGCTCATATAAAGATGAAAGATGGTATTGAATCAATTGTTGGGTTTGCCGCTAGAAAAATTGTTTCACCGTTTCAGGCTTGATATTTTTTTCTCCCCAGAGTTTATTTTAGATATTTATAAGTTTGTCCATACTTTGAATATTGTTACTACTTATGGTCTGCTGCTCCTGTTATATATTTAGAGATTCTTGATGACATCCAAAGAAGAATCTCGAATGTTATTCGAACTCATTTGCCATTCCGGATTCAGTCACATTCCCCTCGCCGTAACAGCTTTTCTGTGCCTTTTCTATAAATACTTTCGTGGTAATTGTTTGAACGAAATATCTGCTATTTCCCTCGCCGTAACAGCTTTTCTGTGCCTTTTCTATAAATACTTTCATGGTAATTGTTTGAACGAAATATCTGCTATTCCCCTCGCCGTAACAGCTTTTCTGTGCCTTTTCTATAAATACTTTCATGGTAATTGTTTGAACGAAATATCTGCTATTCCCCTCGCCGTAACAGCTTTTCTCTGCCTTTTCTATAAATACTTTCATGGTAATTGTTTGAACGAAATATCTGCTATTCCCCTCGCCGTAACAGCTTTTCTCTGCCTTTTCTATAAATACTTTCATGGTAATTGTTTGAACGAAATATCTGCTATTCCCCTCGCCGTAACAGCTTTTCTCTGCCTTTTCTATAAATACTTTCATGGTAATTGTTTGAACGAAATATCTGCTATTCCCCTCGCCGTAACAGCTTTTCTCTGCCTTTTCTATAAATACTTTCGTGGTAATTGTTTGAACGAAATATCTGCTATTCCCCTCCCCTCGCCGTAACAGCTTTTCTCTGCCTTTTCTATAAATACTTTCATGGTAATTGTTTGAACGAAATATCTGCTATTCCCCTCGCCGTAACTGCTTTTCTCTGCCTTTTCTATAAATACTTTCATGGTAATTGTTTGAACGAAATATCTGCTATTCCCCTCGCCGTAACAGCTTTTCTCTGCCTTTTCTATAAATACTTTCATGGTAATTGTTTGAACGAAATATCTGCTATTCCCCTCGCCGTAACAGCTTTTCTCTGCCTTTTCTATAAATACTTTCATGGTAATTGTTTGAACGAAATATCTGCTATTCCCCTCGCCGTAACAGCTTTTCTCTGCCTTTTCTATAAATACTTTCATGGTAATTGTTTGAACGAAATATCTGCTATTCCCCTCGCCGTAACAGCTTTTCTCTGCCTTTTCTATAAATACTTTCATGGTAATTGTTTGAACGAAATATCTGCTATTCCTCTCGCCGTAACAGCTTTTCTGTGCCTTTTCTATAAATACTTTCATGGTAATTGTTTGAACGAAATATCTGCTATAATTAAACTTTACGCATTTAAATGCCATACTAGATTGTATCGCGGGGACGTTTCATAGTTTTACCTAACTTACACATACACACCCGAACTAACTGCAGATAGCAAATAGTAATGTGATTATTATTTCTCACGTACAAGCATGTGCACACACACACACATTACAAACTCCAATTGGAAACTGACTTCAATTCAAGAACAGTATTTACACTATATTATTCTTCCTTTCGGGAACTTTATTCAAATCAATCTTTCATTGAATATTTTTCTTTTCTCTTAACGTTACAAGGAAGAGAACTTCTTCTTCCTTATTTACATGCCTATTCCACCATCTTTGTAACCTTTGTTAATACATTTGTATCCCAGTTACTTTGGCGTCTTCGTGGTTACGTATTTTTTTGTCATGTACGATCAATCGTACGTCGAGTCGAATCCTAACTATAAATATAGTAATGGACGTTTTGTCTAATACATTTGGCAGTAAGGTCTCGTTTTTGTTTTATTTTTATTTTTATTTTTATTGGCAAGTTCAATGTTGGCTGTTTCTTTCCTTGCAGTTCTCTGCTTTTCAGAGAAAAATTTAAATGCAGTATTAATAGTAATTTTCTTCTGTGTACGCTGTCCTTTCAGGACGTAGGTGATCATGACTTTCCACGTCTCTCTATCCCTAGTATCTCTTAGCACACCTTCTCCTGTTACACCATGCAACCCTCGTTCCCCCATCCACCTGATTAGGTCCTTGAAATATCTTATCCGCTGCTTTCCTCTATCTCTTTTTCCATTTATCTGGCCTGTTAGTATAAGTTTCTCCAAGCCCTCCTTCCTCATTGCATGTCCCAGGAACTTCAGTTGTCTCTTTCTGATGCTCAGTGTTAATTTCCTTTTATTTCCATTTCCATCCTTTCCAAGACCTCATCATTGCTCACATGCTCGACCCAGGATATTCGCAGCATCCTTCTGTAGAACCATATTTCAGTTCCTTCAAGTTTTTTCTTCATCTTTGATGATAATGTCCAACATTCACTGCTATATTGAAGAACCGACATCCCATAGCAATCCAGTACGCTCTTCTTTGTTTCTAGCGAAATTGTTCTGTTTCTTAATACTTTACTCAACTTCTGGATTGCTTCCTTCGCCATGCCAATTTGCCTTCGGATCTCTGTGCCGCACTTTCTGTCTCCTGTTATAGCACATCCCAGGTATTTAAATTTTTGTACCTGCCTGATTTTAGTGTCCCTCACCTGTATTTCTACTCGATCATAATGATTTCTTATTCTTATTCTTTCAAACTCAACAACCCTTTCTACCCTAGTAGATTTATTGTTTCGCTTGCGGTGGAAAAATTAAAAACATACAAGTAAACCTAACTTAAAAATTAAAATACAACTAAGATTTCGTTAAGTACAGAGTAGTTAAGCCTCATTCATCTGCAGATAATTGTATTACAAAATATATAAATAAGAAATAACATAATATAGAATTTAAGGGTCACCTTTCGATTAGTGAGATGATGCCAATGTAAGATTTGCGAACGCCATTTCAATATATATATATTAGTCATCCACATACAAGCCTGTTTCGCTGTATCACTGCTTATCATTGTAGCTAGATACATCCACTTACTTCTGGCCGGGATCGAAATTCGACCGATTTGGTAATAGTTGGAGTCGCTACTATATATATATATATTTAAGGGTCACCTTTCGATTAGTGAGATGATGCCAATGTAAGATTTGCGAACGCCATTTCAATATATATATATTAGTCATCCACATACAAGCCTGTTTCGCTGTATCACTGCTTATCAGTGTAGCTAGATACATCCACTTACTTCTGGCCGGGATCGAAATTCGACCGATTTGGTAATAGTTGGAGTCGCTACTATATATATATATATATATATATAGTCTTGTCAAGTGATGAGGTTCTATATATATAGTCATCCGCAGACAAATCTGTTTCGCTGTATCACAGCTCATCAGTACAATTAGCCTCCGATTGCTTTTAACCCAGGATTGAAACTGAATTGGCGTCAGTTATAGATTCTACCTCTGGGTTATGGGCGTTCGGTAGGAGAAGGTAGACTTTTGGCATGTATATTGTCATTATACACGCCCATATTATAGTTTAGAACATGTCCAAATTAGTATCCGCTACAAAGTATGCCTTTTGTTTCGACATTGAAGTGTCAATGTTTCATCAGGTGGTGTGATGAGACATTGTCATTTCAATGTCGAAACAAAAGGCATACTTTGTAGCGGATACTAATTTTGTTTTCAACTATAATTTATAATAAATGGATTTTTTTTTTACCTAGCGGTGTCTTTATTTAGTTTAAATCAAATGCCCTAATTTTTTGAAAAAAAAATTTTTAATCTTATATCTTTTTATTCCCTTTAAAAATAATTATGTCTTTTTAAGTAAAGGCCTTTTTCTAATACTTCAACGTTTTTGGGAAGTTAGGTTTTTGAATATGTCCAGCGTCTGTAATATATAAATTTTTTCTTTCTTTTCTTTTCTTTTTCACTCCCTTCCTTCCTTCATCTCTCTTATCTCCCACCTTTTTTCTGTGTTGCTTAACCTTACATCAATTCAACACGGCTGTCCGTTAATTTTTAAGTTACAATTCTCTTTCCTTTTTTGCGAACCCAGACGATGTCAATTTTTTCTTTTCTTGTTTATTTGATTTTATTTTGTTTTATCTTTTTTCTTTTTTTCTTTTTCTTTTTTTTTCTTTTTTAATTTCTTTGCAAATCTATTTAAAAAGGAAAATTAGACTGATTTTTCTCCAGTTTCTGAAAGAATTTTTCTGTTGCTGAGGTGATGTGTTATCCTCCGTGGGGATTTTCATATCGAAATGATCATCCAACATCATTGAATTAATTCTTTTTTAATTTATATTTGCTCTGTAATATTTTATTACATGGAGCTCTCTTCCTGTATCATTTTTTAATATTGCTTTTTCCGCTTGGATTAAAGTATCTGAATTAATATATATATATATATATATATATATATATATATGACAATTTCTGCATATCAAAATTGCAGATTTGATAAGAATACGTTCCTTCTTTCTACTGTCGTTAAAGAAAATATTTTGATAGTTTCGTAAAACATTCATGAGATTTTTACAAAGATACTTGAGAAAATTTCGATTATCATCGGCAATTTAATCGTTTTCTTTATTCAATTAATTTTGTGGATATTTTTATGATAGGAAAAGTTATCCTCAAGGTAGATTACAATTTGCTTTTTGTTTTTGCTATTTCTTCGTTTTTCTTTCCTGTGACACGAATATCCTACGGTTGCTTAACACTTCTAGCGAAATCCAAATTAACGACTTGATAGAGTTTCTTTTAAAAGCTTCCCGATAGATTTTATAAATTGCTGTCACTCATATTCTTATGGCTTCACTTTCCAGTTTATGCTGTCATCGGTATTCTACAAGAAACGTAACGAAATTCTTTTCTTTGTCGTTTTATTTTACATTGATTTTTGTTTCTTCTGGTTTTTGGTTAATTTCTTTTTTTTAAATGTGTATATCTGTTTAAATCCAAATTTAAATCCAACTTAAATTTATTGAATTTTATGAAATCTTTCTAATGTTTGAAAAACGATTACCTTCATTTTTTTATCTGACCTTAACCATTTTTCTTATCATTTATTATTTATTATTTTCTGTTATCCATAATTGAACGTTTGTCGTCACGTGGGTTATTTTTTGTTGTTGTTTTCTTTGCTATTGTATTTTCTTTTGAATCCTTAGAACTTTCTCTTACTTTCAAAGATTCTGTTCTTTCTTTCTCTCTTTCTTTCTTTCTATTTCTCTGTCGATACGTATTTTCTACCCCCAGTACACGGATGAGACCTAACTTACCCAGCCAGTGAGTCATATATTGGGTAACTGGTACTATTTAGAATTGTTCAATTTATTCTCTGTCAAAAGATGGTAAATCTGTATTAAAATTGTAAGTCTTTTTACCTTACTAGCCGTCCCAATTGTGGGCAGTGAGATCATTTTCTTGACATTTGCTCTCCTCTTTACTAAAATCCTACTATTTCGTTCGAGTCCAGTCTAAACTGTCGTCAGATTTCATCCATGCTTACTTTTGCTAAGCGTAGGTCATTTTAAGGTATTTTTATTTATTTTCTCTCTCTAAATATGCTTTCATACCTCTGTTATCTATAACTGAACGTTTGCCGTCACATGGGGTGCCTTTTGTTGTTGTTGTTGTTGTTTCTTCTAACCCTTAGGGTTAACTTTCTCTTGTTTCGGAATTTTTAAAACTTAGCAAAATTTTTTTTTTCAAATTGGAGCAGATAGACTCTACTATCGCCTGATTCACTCTCCTTCCAGTTCTATTGAACGGGAATAGAGACTCATCCTTTGTTCCCTGTTTAGGAAGTGGTCTCTGGCTCTCTGCCTCTCCTCAGACCTCGGTATTGGTTCTTCGGTTTTTCTGCGATGCGCGTGGTCGGTGCCAACGTCTCTTCCTTGTGAGGGTACCGGGTTGGCAGTTTTCTAATAAATGATTCCGACTGGAAGTTAGGAGCCCTAACACTTGCGTAGCGTCGAGAGCTGCTGCTCTGATCAACAGTTGCATAATATCGGGGTTCTAGCTTCCCCTCTTAAGGAAGGACTCTTTTGTGGATATACATGGCCTAAAGGTTTACGTCAGTGAATAGCTCCCTCTAGCTAGAATGCCATTTCTTGAATCCCCTGACCACCCATACATGTGTCTCCGCCTTTCACTTCCTAATTCGGTTAGTGCTGTATAACGCATGGATAGGTGTTCCTGCAAGAGCTTTCGGTGGGCAACCCCAAGGACACATTTTGTTGCAGTCCGCGCCAGATCCCTTCCAGCGCAAGTATCAGTCCATGACCGTCCCTCGTCGCCAATAACAAACATGAACAACAACTGTATATCAAACACAAATAAACCAAAATCACCGAAACCTCTCAACATTTCCTTCAACGAACATCCGTGGTATTCAACTTTAGTAGCTGGAATCGTTTCTCAACAAAAAGTCCCTGACAACCTCTTCTAGCGCTCTCTGAGACTAACCTCAATTCCTTCCTCTGACCTCTAAATTTCTGGCTACCGTCTACTCTTAAGGTTGTTGGTTGGTTGTTTTGTTTTTATGGTATATCAGCCTCGGCGGGTTATTTATTGCAAACAAAATTTTATTCAATTATTGCTGGTAATACCTTTTTCTTTCAACAATTTATTGTTGTTTTTATATAAGCTTTGTGTCTAGTAATACTTTTTTCTTTTCGAGTATCAAGATTCATTGGGATTTATTTTTAAGGGCAGGGTCCCAAAGTCCTACCCTTGTTATTTAACACATAACTGGAGGGAAGAGACGGATTAATACTTTTCCCAAGGGTACCAGTGCTTAAGTGAATGCAAGGTATTCAACAGGAATTCGAACTCGGCTCACCTATTTCCGAGCCATTATCCACTGCACCACAACGCACAATCGTCACTAAACGCTTACAGCAGCTGGTATTCCCAAGCGGTCACCCATCTAAGTACTGACCAGGCTCAACGTTGCTTAACTTCGGTGATCGAGTGAGAACCGTTGTATTTAACGTGATATGGCCGTAAGCACGCACATCCGTCACTAAACGCTTACAGCTGCTGGTATTCCCAAGCGGTCACCCATCTAAGTACTGACCAGGCTCAACGTTGCTTAACTTCGGTGATCGAGAGAGAAACGGTGTATTCAACGTGATATGGCCGTAAAACTCCTCTTAAGGAAAGACTGCTCTGTGCATATGCATGGTCTGGGAGTTTACGTCTCAATATTTCCTTCACGAACATTCATGGTATTTGTATCAACTTTAGTAGCGCGGAATCTTTTCTCCACGAAAATTCCTCTGACATCCTAGTTCTCTGTGACACGAATCTCAACCCGTCAATTTCTTCATCTTACCTCTCAATTCCGGGCTACCTTCCACTCTTAAGGAAGGACTCTTTTGTGCATGGCCTAGAGGTTTACGTCAGTGAATAGCTCCCTTTAGCTAAATTACCATCTCTCGAATCCCCTGACCACCCATATATGTGTCTTCGTCTTCCAAGCCTCGCAGCTTTACCCTCTCGGTAACTCTGATCAGGCTATCATTTCTATTATTATAGCCTCTTACTAATAGAATTTCCTACTGCTAATAAAGAGCAGACTTGGATGCATTTTGCAATTTCCTATGCGACGTCCTTTCGGAAAAAAATGTTTATGCTCCCCGCTGAGGACTGCGCCACAGAGGCCTCTTCCTGAGTGAAAGCTGGCATTGACGCTTTCATACCGATCGCGAAGTTCCATCCCAAACCTCATTCCTCCTCCTGGTTCTCTTCTGCCTACTCGGCCACCATTGATCACAAGAACCACTACTTTCGGCTATTTCGGAGACACGTGTAAGACCATAATGAGCGCCTATTTGCCTCTGGTCGTAATGAGTGTAATAGGATCTTGAATGAGGCTAAGCTGCTGTTTGCTGAGAGAATGAGGCAGCGCATAGCTGCTCGCAAGTTCAGCTCCTGGCGGCTCTGAAAGTATCCGTAACAACAGCAAACCTGCCATCCCTCTCTTAATCAATGAATTTGAGGTCCTCAAGACATCTGCGGACAAGGCTGAATGCTTGGCTGGCAGATTTTCCTCCAACTCCACATTTGACTCGTCTAGGGTATCCCACCCGATTTCTCGCTTTAGAACTGAGGCCCAACTAAGATATGTTCACGTAACAATCCCCCCGGTATCTAAGATAATTTAATCCTGGTCATTATCTTGAAGAAATGTGCCCCTGAACTCTCCTCTGTTCTCTCTAAACTTTATAATTACTGCCTTTCTGCCCCCCGTTTTCCTGTCTGCTGGAAGTCCTCTACTGTGGTTCTTTTATTTAAAACTCAGAGGAACCATCGGACCCATCCAATTATCACCCTATCAGCCTCCTACCAATTTTCGGAAAAGTGTTCGAGGCTATTATCAACGCTGAAATAGTTCATAAACTATTCTGAAACAGACAGTATGGATTCCGCTTTGCCAGGTCTACTGACGATAGGCTCACGGCCATCACTGAGTACATATACTAGGACCTCTGTAAGTCCGGCGAAGCTCCTGCTGTTGCCCTGGATATCTCCAAAACATCTGATAGGGTCTGGCACGCATGTCTTCTGCGCAAGCTACGTGGTTATGGTATCACTAGGCGATTGCTTGATTTGATCCGATCAAATTGCTCTATAAAAGGTCTTCTTGAATGTGCATGCCTCCTCTTCCTACCACACGAACGCTGGCGTAACCCCAAGGCTCTATCCGAGGCCCAACGTTCTTTCTGATCTTCATAAATGATATTCCTAACGTGATCAAATCTCAAGTAGGCATCTACGCAGATGACACCACCATTTACTCCCGCATCAGAAAGAAATCTGGCGAGGTGGACAGAAATAACCTCGCTGCTTATCTTGAGAAAGACCTCCACTCTGTAGTAAACTAGGGTAATAAATGGCTTGCAAATTTCAATGCTTCTAAGACGAAGTTGCTATTTTTTAACCATCACAGGCAGTCTCTCATGCTACCGCCCACCCATAAGTATGGACCAATCGAGTCTCCCTAAAAGCAATATACTGCGTCTCCTCGGCCTCAGTCTATCTTCCGACCTCTAGTGGAACCATTACATTGAATCAATAACTAAATTCACTGCCAGGAAGGCTGGGTTACTGTCGGGCCAGGGAAGTATTTTTTCCGCCTGAAACGTTCTTGCACATATACAAATCAACCATCCAACTGTGCATAGAATAATGCTGTCATATCTGGTCAGGTGCCCTTGCTGTTCATCTCATGTTCATCTTGCTGTTCAGGCTCCAAGGAAGAAACTCTAATGTAATCGGTCTAAACTTGACAGCTCAACTCTAGCTTCTTTCTCACCGGCGGGATGTGGCTTTCCTATATCTCTCCTACAAATATTTTCATGGCTTCTGCTTCGACGAACTTAAGACACTGATGTCCCCTCTACAAGAATCTACTCGAGCAACCAGACTGGCAACAACCCTTTTACAGTTAAATCTACCAAATGCAGCCAACAATTCTACTCCATCAGCTTCTTTTATCGCTCTTCCTGCCTGTGGAAATCCATTCCTGATACTTGTTTTTTACAAACTCAAGGAATTTAAATGTATTGTCAATTCCCATCTCTTATCCACTTGACA
Organism: Ascarosepion bandense; assembly: GCA_037127315.1. Classification (NCBI taxonomy): domain Eukaryota; kingdom Metazoa; phylum Mollusca; class Cephalopoda; order Sepiida; family Sepiidae; genus Ascarosepion; species Ascarosepion bandense. Next base: position 20,712,821 of record JBBBDQ010029769.1, on the reverse strand, counting down.
CTAGTACTTCCCCCGTCTTTTCTACATCACCTTGTATAGTTGTTCTTTTTCTTTCTCTCTACCTTCGCAACTGTCATCACACTTGTATTCCCATCTTTCTCTTGCCCTTTCTTTGACACTCTCTGTAACTTTTTCGTTTTTCTCTTCACTCTCCTCCTGCCTAAACCTTTACTCTCTTACGAAGCCCCCTGCACATCAGTGGCGGTACCGCGTTGAAACGATTAAAAGAAAAAAGAAAAGGTGTGTCTTCTACAGAACGATGATGAGGATCCCATGGACCGAACATATAAGCAATGATGAGGTTTTGGAGAGGATGGAAACGAAAAGGAAACTAATAAACATCAAGAAAAGGCAGTTAAAGTTCCTGGGACATATAATGAGGAAGGATGGATTGGAGAAGCTGATACTCACAGGTCATATAGAAGAAAAGAGAGACAGAGGAAAGCAACGTGTAATGTACTTTATCGCCTTGGCTAAGTAGATCGAAGAGCAGGATTTGCGTGAGATAACAGGAGAAAGCGTGCTAAAAGTGACAAGGGGCAGGAAGATGTGGAAGGCTGTAATCGCCTACGTCCTGAAGGGATACAATACAAAGAAGAAGAAGAAGTGTCTTATCACTAAACCTATTCCCCCTTTACAACGAGGAAATTCTTAGAGAATTAGAAATCCTACCAGGATTCAATATTGGTGGCCACATTATTAACAACGTAAAATATGCAGATGACACTGTGTTGATAACAGATATAGAAAGCAAGCTACAAAACTCCTACAAAAGTTAGTGAAAAAAAGAAGAATTGGACCAACCATCAACTACAAAAGGACGGAATTCAGCAGTGAGTTCGTTGTTGTAATAGACGTCTTGAGGACCAGCTACTGTAACAAGATCGTCACGACTAGCGGTCCAAAAGTATCGTCATAACTGGTGCCGTTTCGACGTCATCATCGCAGCAGGCTCCGTTCCCGAACCAGCAAAACAACTAGCAGGGCCGAGGAGTGTCACTTCGACTACTATCGTCTAACATCGACCGACCCTCGTTCCTCTTACTTCTCCTACTTAGGTGGGAGGGTCTATTCATTATAGAATAGGTGTGTTTCACCATAACACTGCCAAAATTTAAAACTTTACATTCTTCATATTGCAATGCTGGATTTATAGGCATAACAACAATCATTGTTAAATACGGCAGTATTAAAATATTTTGCTTATTCTTTCGTTCAACGTATATACTTGAAGAAACATTTGTACGCATGAGCAACAGCAAATGAATAAATCGATCTCAGTTAACAGATTTTGATTTGCAATCTGTCTTGTGTATATCAACGCGTAATATGAAATCTGACTATGAAAAACTTTTAAGAGTTCTTCTTCATTGCCCAGTAATTCTCTTACAGTTACAATTTATACAAAAAAAAATAAAGAAACAAAGCAATTGTATATAAACTGTACCAAAAAAAAAAATAAATAATATAATAATGCGGCGGACCTGAAGCAAAATACGACCACGTTTAATTTTGTTGTTTTTCTTTTTTCTTTTTTCTTTTTCTTGCTTTCTCAGACTTTGGACGTTGGCACGAAACACTAAAAAGCAATAGTTGTTTCCAGTTAAAGAGAAAAAAACACTTATTTGATACCAAAGAAAAATGAATGGATGTAAGTCAAATATTGATTTCATGGTATTGGTATCAAATAAGTTTTTTTTCGTCGTAAACTAAATTTTGAAGGCTTAATAAGTCCTCTGAGTAAATGTTATCATGGCTGAGAGTAAGAACTACACTTATAGCTACTTAGAGCCAAACCCGAAGCAAAACCTAAAATAAAACGGCTGAAAAAAATACAGACATACAGGCAGATAAACAGACACACACACACACAAACATCTTGCCTTATATATATATATATATATATATATATATATATATATATATATATATATTATCGAGTTTCTGCACTATTGTAAGAACCGTAACCGTGAAATTTCTGAATATCGTTTCTTATGTCTTTGTCTATGAGTGTATCAAATTTGATTAAAATCGGACCACTCCTTCTATAACCCGATTTTTTCGATTATCGATGTTCGATATTTATCGGGAATACCTCGACACAAAACCTAGCTAAGAACACTCGCAGACGCTTATAGTAAAACTGTGTAAAATTTCAAGAAAATCGGTTCAGCCGTTTCGGAGTCTATAGACTAGACCAGGTAACGGACACAGACACACAGACACACACACACATACACACACACACAGACAAAGTTTCATTTATAAATAAGTTTAAATGATTAAATATTTATGAATTCATCTGATGCATATGTTATTGTGCAATATTAACAAAAGAAACATTCTCTTTTCATTTACAATTATTAACTTGAAAATAAATAGTAAAAAACTGTATGAAGTACATAATTTTTAGGGGCTGACAGTTATATCACGTTGAATACACCGGTTCTCGCTCGATCACCGAAGTTAAGCAACGTTGAGCCTGGTCAGTACTTAGATGGGTGACCGCTTGGGAATATCAGGTGCTGTAAGCGTTTAGTGACGGATGCGCGTTTTGGTTCAGTGGATATCAGCTCGGAAAGAGAAATCGGTGAGCCGAGTTCGAATTCCAGTTGAATACCCTGCATTCATTTAAGCACTGGTACCTTTGGGAAAAGTATTAATCCGTCTCTTCCCTCCAGTTATGGGTTAAATAACAGGGTAGGTCTTAAGGACCCTGCCCTTAAAAACAAATCCCAATGATTCTTGATACTCGAAAAGAAAAAGTATTACTAAACACAAAACTTATATAAAAAACAATAAATTGTTGAAAGAAAAAATGTATTACCAGCAATAAATAAATAAAATTCAGTTGGCAATAAATGACATGCCATAAAAGCAAAACAAAACAAAACAACCAACCAACAGAATTTTTAAGACACTGTGACAGCTTAATAACTATGGCCGGTAGTATATATATATATATATATATATATATATATATATATATATATAAGTGGTTAGTATAAATGAAAGTCTATTCCACAGTTAAATATTTACTTCAAAATACTGCTCAATATGAAAGTAGAGCATAGAGATATTATTATTATTATTGTTATTATTATTATTATTATGTTGTCATTTCTCATCATATTTCGATTTCTGCTATGGTCGCACTACCTGCCAATTCTGCGGGAAGACCAAAGGCAAGTCGTGGTGTGTTTTTATGGCTCCATTTCATGTTTTTTCTATCTCCCCTTACATTCCAAGCGTTATATAGACAAAGTTCTTCCTAGTGTGTGGGCTGGACTTAACAAGACAATGTTTTGTATATCTCTTAAGCTGGGGTTTCCAGGGATTCTTTCAATGTTTTTTTTTTCCATTTTTTATCATTCCAAGTGCACCTACTATCACTGGCACAACTCTTGTTTTCAATTTCAACATTTTTACTATTTCAATTCCCAGGTCTTTATATTTTGACAGTGTTTCAAATTCTTTGGTTGCTATGTTACAATCCGCTGGACAAGCCTTATCAATTAATAGACAAGTTTTCTCTTTCTGGTTTTTAACAATAATGTCTGGCCTGTGTGCTTCAATTTTTCTGTCTGTGTAGATGGTGTAATCCCATAGAATGGTTACATCTTCTATTTCTGTAACCGGTGCTGGGTGATGTTTATACCAGTGTTTGTTTACAGATTTTCCATAATGTTTGCACATTGTCCAATGTAAATATTGCCCAACTCTATCGTGGCGATTTTTATATTCATTTGACGCAAGCACAGAACAGCCTGAGATTATGTGGTCTATTGTTTCTTGGTGTTTATCACAAAACCTGCATTTTGGATCCATATTATTATGCATAATATTTGCCTGAAAGTTTCTAGTGAAAAGACTTTGGTCTTGTGCTGCAAGAATAAAGCCTTCAGTTTCAGACTTTAATCCAGATGCACGTAACCATCGATGAGTATTAACTTTGTCAACATTGGATTTATTGGCACGTACTGGATATTGGCCATGCAGAGGTTTGTCTTGCCAGCGCTGTTTCATCTGTTCAAGAGCTTTATCTTTGGCTTTCATTTTCATATTTTTTTGCCGCAATAGTTGGTTCTTGGCTTCTGTTTTGCTTTTCTACAGAATCTACTAACTGTAAATCTTGTTTGTATTTACTGCCTTCTTTTATTATTGAATATTTTTTCTTTCTTCATGTTGCCTTACTAATTGTATCATCCAATCCTTTGTTGTTTCTATGTATGTTAGTAAGCCAATAGTTGTTGTCTTGTATGACAATTCCAGCTGAATAAGACCTCTTCCACCTTCTTTACGTGGTATGTATAGACGGTCTACATCAGCCTTTGGATGATGCATCTTATGCTTAGAAAGAAGCTTTCTTCTTTTAGCATCCATTCGCCTGATGTCGTTTAGAGTCCAGTTTAAGATGGTGAAGCTATATTGGACAACTGGGATTGCAAGGCTATTAATGGCCATAACTCTGTTCTGAGAATTCAATTCAGTTTTTAACATCATTCGTAGCCTTCTATAGTACTCTTTACACACTATTTCTTTCATTTTTTATGGTGAATGTTTTCACTCTCATTTACACCTAGGTACTTATAAGCTTCTTCTGGTTTCAATTCTTTTATTGTTACAGCAGGGTCTAAGCTAATTGAGGATGTTTCTTGTATTGATCCACGTAAATCTGTAGCTTTAGCACATTTATTCAAATTGAATTTCATTCCAATGTCTTCGCTGAAGCATTTTACAGTTTGCAGAAGACCTTCCAGCTCATTATCATTCTTAGCATATAACTTTAAGTCATCCATGTAAAATAGATGGCGTATTTTCTTTTGGTCGATTTTATAACCACATTCTGTCTTATTAAGTTGACTGGTTAGTGCTATTAATGATATGCAGAATAGTAAAGGAGATAAAGAATCACCTTGAAATATACCTCTTTTGATGTTTATTTCATCAGACTTATAGGTTCCATTTATATGATTGAGGTAAAGTGTTGTTTTTCATATAGACATGCACTGTTTGATGAAATTGATGATGACGGGTGATATCTTGTATATATTTAAAGTCTTTAAAATCCAGGAATGTGGCACACTATCGAATGCCTTACGATAATCTATCCAGGCAGTACTAAGATTTTTCTTTATACTGTAGCAGTTTTCCAGGATCATTTTGTTCATAAGCAATTGGTCTTTACATCCATAACAGCCACGTTTGCACCCTTTTTGTTCAAGCGGTATCATGTCATTTCTTTCTAAGAATAAATATGTCTGTTTTGTTAAAATAGATGTTAATAGTTTATATGTTGTCGGAAGACATGTAATTGGTCTGTAGTTTTTCGGGTTGTTTGTGTCACCATTCTTGGGTAGAAGAAATGTAATTCCTTTGGTCATCCATGCAGGAATTTTAGTGGGATCGTCAACCATTTCTTGAAATTCTTTGGCTAGTTTTTTATGTGCTGTATTTAAATAATATAGCCAAAAGTTAGGAATTTTATCTATACCTGGGAATTTCCAATTGTGTGCTTTTTTTAGTGTAAATTTAACATCCTCTTCTGTAATTCCAGCTCATGTCTGTTCTGGTTTATTTTTCATTCGTTCTATCTCTTGCGCAATCCAATCTACTTCCTTGCTATGTTCTTTAGGGCAAGCCCATATCTTTTCCCAGAACTGTGTAACTTCTTCCATTCTGTGGGGGACTGTAACTTCAATTCTTTTTTTACCTATTTCCCTGTAAAATCTCTTTGTATCGGTTTGAAAAATCTTGTTTTGTCTGTAAAATCTTGATCTTTTCTCATAGCGTCTTATTCTTTGAGCCTTCAGTTGTATTTTTTGCTTTATTTTTTCCTTAGTTGATAGGACTTCATTTTCATTTCTAATGTTGTATTTTCTTTCGACTCTTCTGCTTTTTCTAGTTCTTACATTTATTCCTCTACTCAGTTCATCCAGTACTGATAGTTCACTTCTAAGTTGTTCGATTTCTTTTTCTATTTTTCTTTTCCAAGGTGGATCTTCATGTCTGCGAGACTGCCTTGTTTTTAATTTGATGTTCAATTTTTTTGTTGCTGCTATTGCTGATGCATATATTGCTTGAATGCAAATGCAGATTTGTATGAGTGTCTTCATCCAAGATTAATTTGAGTGCTGCATTATAGAGTTTAATAGTTCGGAGGTTATGCATTGTTGGTTGTAATTTTGGGAGCTGTTCTCGTTCCTCCATTGCAATATTTTGTATTTGACTTAGATGGTTCTTTATTTCTTCCTTGGCTTCTTGTATACTGTTCTTATTTTCCGCCAAATAATTATGTTCGATGTGTTCTGAACTCGTTTTATTTTCGTTTCTTAACTGACTCAGATCACACCTTTCCAGCACTTTTAAACTTACAGCATTATCTTCACAGTGATTTGTGTGTATCACGGTTTCTACATTATGACCTGTGGCTTGTTACTTTTTATTTCTGATTCTGATTCCTGTTCCTTTTCATATTTTGTTGATTCGTCTCTTCTGGTTACAATTCTTTTAATTTCATTAATTTCAGCCTCTGTCAATCGGTTATTCCGAATAATGTACCTTCGTACACTGGCTAATTTATTTTCGTCAATATACTTTCTATTTCCTTGAGCAACTTTTTCACGCCAAATGTCATATGTTTGGCGAGTCATGTTTTTTTGAGGTTTGAGTAACGCTTCATGAAATGCAGTCATAACGACTTTGTACTCCTCACGAGACCATTTTATTTTTTCTTTCTTTAAATATACGGTTGTAGATCTAGCTGGAGAATTTTCAGGACCATCATTAGGATTATCCTGGTTGTGGGGACCTGAAGATTCATTCTTTGTGTAGGAGTTTGTTCCTATGGCAGATTTTTCGACCTCAGGTAGGTTCCCTCCTGAAGGACGGGCTCCCTGTTTATCCACTGGAAGAGCCATACTGGACTTTTTATTTCTATTTGGATTTCTCATGTTTTTGCCACGAGTGACGCACGGGTCCAAAAGTCCACCCAAAGTTGCCCGGCACGTTGGGTAACGGTCTTTTACAAACGGGGTCCCAAAGCCTGTAGGGGATCGTTTGTGACCTCATAACGCAGTAGCCATTCACTCCTCGGCACGATTAACACCTTGAGTTGCGGGTTGTTGTTCGGAGTTTTCCTTCTCCTAAATGGGCTGCCAAGCGACAGCTGACATAGACGCGATTGGAATTCAACGAGAAAAACGCTGGTTAAAAAAAAACAAAAAAACTTTAGCGCAGCAACGGCTCAACGAAACAAAACATCACTACTAGAGTATTTTGTTAAAGAAAGAAAAAAAAATTAATGGAAAAAAGTTGACATACGTTTAAGTTTATTAGTGCTGTGAGATTTAAAATAAAAAATGTAATTATTTGTTCGTCCACTTTATATTCATTTATTTTTTCAATAAAGTCGTTGGTCAAAAATAGGGTTATCAGAATAAGATAAATTAAATAAGTAAATTAAATCAATAAATAAATAAGAATATATATATAAACAAATACGTAGTCTTTCTATAAAATAATACCGTAGAAATTGTTTTTCATCGGATTTAATTTATTTTCTTATTGTTTTGTTTTGTTTTTTGTTTTTAAAAAATTATAATAGTTAAAAAAAATATTATTACGAAATATCGACAGCTAAAGGAAATATAATACGGATGATTTTATTTATTAGGTTCATTTAAAGAACAAACAGATAGATTAAAATAGTAAAACAGAATTTCATAAAAGAAAAAAATTCAATAAAATTAAATAATATATGAAGAAAAATTCATGTTTATGTTAAGAAAAAAAAGATTCATGTTTATGTTAAAAAAAAAAATTCGATAATATCTAAAGAAAAATTCCTGTTTATATTAAAACAGAATTTCATATTGAGAAAAAGAAAAATTCAAAGAGAGAGACGCTGGTTGAAAAAACAAACTTGGACGTAACGGCCGTTCAACGGAAAAAAAAAACATCACTGCACTTAGAGAGTATTGTTAAAAGAAAAAAGGATTGTTGCTACCATCAATAGTCCTTGCAATAAAAATAATTAAGATAAAAATTTTAAAAAATTCAAAATTTAATAGAAAAGAAAAAGTGGACATACGTTTGAGTTTACTACCGTAAAATTTAAAAATAATAATTTGTTCGCCCACTGCATTATTATTATTATTATTATTATGTCATTTTTCATCATATTTCGATTTCTGCTTTGGTCTCACTACCAACCAAGTCTGCGGGGAGACCTAAGGCAGGTAGTGGCGTGTTGTTATGGCTCCATTTCATGTTTTTCTATCTTCCCTATCATCCTCAGCATTACATAGATAAAGTTTTCCTTAGTGTGTGGGCTGTACTTAATAAGACAATTTTTTGTATATCTCTTAATCTTATTATTATTATTATTATTATTATTATTATTATTATTATTATTACTACTTTAGCATACTTAATAGGTATAAAGTTTCCGTGTTTAATATACCATCATCGGACAGGGAAATGTGGTTAATTTACTTGGTTATATATCTATAGATAAGGAGATTAATAAAATTAAATTCAATAAAATTAAATAAAATTAAACTCAAAATAAAAAAAAGATCATCAAATGAGAAGTAAAAAGCATGGTGGGAGGTTATTACATTTTTAAAGAGTTGTGTATGTATGAACTCATCATAAAAAATGTATCAATGTGTTGCCAAAGAAGACATGTCAACAGTTTAAACCGGAAATAAAACATTAGCATAGAATATAAAGAAAAGTTGGAAAAATATTAACACATAAACGATGATAATAATATAAATATAAAAAGAAATTCCTTAAAGTCTTTTGTCAATATGAAAAAAACAAATAGATGAGAAGGAATATGTGGTGTTCTAGAAACATAAGTACTAGATAAACGTTGTGGAGTCGTTTTCGCACTGAAGGTTATAATCGTGCTATGTCGGTTGCTAATCGACTTAACGCACCCAAAATATTAGGAACTTGGTACTCTTCCATTGAAAGCTGACTCCTTAGTATTCGGCTAACTGCCTAGTAGTTCTACTGAACTCCAATAGAATTCTAAAAAAAACCCATGAACTTGCTTTGAACTTCCAAATACTTCCTGTTAACTATTATTAATATAGGAGGGAGAGTCCATTATCTAAGGAATAGGTGTACTTCACCATAACATTAATATAGGAGGGAGAGTCCATTATCTGAGGAATAGGTGTGTTTCACCATAACATTAATATAGGAGGAAGAGTCCATTATCTGAGGAATAGGTGTGTTTCACCATAACATTAATATAGGAGGGAGAGTCCATTATCTGAGGAATAGGTGTGTTTCACCATAACATTAATATAGGAGGGAGAGTCCATTATCTGAGAAATAGGTATGTTTCACCATAACATTAATATAGGAGGGAGAGTCCATTATCTGAGGAATAGGTATGTTTCACCATAACATTAATATAGGAGGGAGAGTCCATTATCTGAGGAATAGGTATGTTTCACCATAACATTAATATAGGAGGGAGAGTCCATTATCTGAGGAATAGGTATGTTTCACCATAACATTAATAGAGGAGGGAGAGTCCATTATCTGAGAAATAGGTATGTTTCACCATAACATTAATATAGGAGGGAGAGTCCATTATCTGAGAAATAGGTATGTTTCACCATAACATTAATATAGGAGGAAGAGTCCATTATCTGAGGAATAGGTGTGTTTCACCATAACATTAATAGAGGAGGGAGAGTCCATTATCTGAGGAATAGGTGTGTTTCACCATAACATTAATATAGGAGGGAGAGTCCATTATCTGAGAAATAGGTATGTTTCACCATAACATTAATATAGGAGGGAGAGTCCATTATCTGAGGAATAGGTGTGTTTCACCATAACATTAATATAGGAGGGAGAGTCCATTATCTGAGGAATAGGTGTGTTTCACCATAACATTAATATAGGAGGGAGAGTCCATTATCTGAGGAATAGGTATGTTTTACCATAACATTAATATAGGAGGGAGAGTCCATTATCTGAGGAATAGGTGTGTTTCACCATAACATTAATATAGGAGGGAGAGTCCATTATCTCAGGAATAGGTGTGTTTCCCCATAATAATAAAAGATGACAACATAAAAAACAGCGGCTATAAATGCAATGATATTAAATATCAGAAGCAATTTAACCATAATACCAAACATAACCGAAATAGAAAAATAATTTGGAACACACTAACATTTAACCAAATGGTTAGTAACAAGTTAGGCAATAAATTTCTTAACCTAGTTCAGAAATACTTCTTCGGGAAAACCCTTAGGAAAATTTTTAATAAAAATACACTGAAACTTAGTTATAGCTGCACTGATAATTTAGATATAATAATAAGAAAACGCAATAATAAATCCTAAAACAATATAATATTAATCATAGCCTACCTATTATAAATAACAATAATAACACTAATTCTTGCAACTGTCATAACCGTAACGCAAGTCCTCTGCAAAATAAATACCTTACAAATTCCATAGTATACCAAACTGCCATCTCTACGACTGAAAATTCTAATTTTATCAAACAATATGTTCGGTGTACTAAGAATAGTTTTAAAACACAGTTTTATTAGCATAACCTATCTTTCATTAATAAAATATATAGTAATTCTACCGCTCTCTTTCTGTGTGTGTGTGTGTGTGTGTGTGTGTGCGTGTGTGTGTGTGTATGTGTGTGTGTGTTTGTTTTTTTCTTACCATTGAAAGGTGCTAATAAAGCTCTTACAATTAAATGAAAAATATTAACGAAAGCTAGAACATGTAAATCGTTACATGAAATATGTGTCGTTCACTTACGATAAAATGCATATTTAGGTTCTAAAAACCTAGCTTGTTAAACCAAAGTAATGAAATCACCGATTTGGCCAACATAGAATTTTCCATACTTTTAAATATATCTAAAATTACCTCAATATATTTACTATTTGCTCTTATCTATAAAATTTGCACTTTTTTAATTATTTACTTTAATATATCACTTATTTAACTGATATTTTGTCATCTTTTATCAAGTAATAGAAGTATAGCCTGACGTTGCTCGGGGGTTTTTAGTGGGTATGTTGAAATGGTAAGGTCAAGTGCTTATCCAAAAAGCTTTTCTATGAGGTTACCGTGACGCGTAAGTTTAAAAAATGCGAAGTAAATATTAGTTTTGTTGTATTTGTAAAACGGAATTCATGCTTGTTCAATTTTGCAAATAAACGTAAATGATGTATGTACAATTGAAAGGACGGGGGCTTAATGCGATGCGATGACGTTGTGACGCAAAAGAATGGATGAATTGTCCTTGCAACGTCGGAAGAGTTGACACCTTGTAAAAAGCGTGAAATTGTTATGGCATATGATAAGGTAGAAGTTACAAAATCGACCCGATTTTTGTTGGAATACAACTAAGCGTTTGGGAGAAATATGCGTTCGCAAAAAGCAACGTTTTCTATTAATTTTTGCCGCATCCTGTGTGTCAATTGAAATTTTTGTTCGCATATGAAGGCATCAGATGTTGATCGACCAGTGACTCGATTTTGGTTGAGTTTGAGTGAAGCGTCTTGAAGAAATGCATAAAAGTGTGCAAAAGAACACCCGAAATTATGTTTATTCTTGATTTTTGACGAACGCTGTACATTGATTCAAAAAATATTTGAGTACCTCAAAGGTTCGGACCTTGATCTACAAGTTACCTAATTTTGGTTGAATTCACATAAGGCGTCTCGGAGGAGAAGAGTTCGTAAATTCTAAGCGTTTCGGGGATTTCTACCAAACTGTATTAATCTATTCGAAATTTCTTTGCGTACATTAAAGTTTTGTGTCATGATCGTCAAGTGACCCAATTTTTTTTGAAAATCGGATCAAGGTTTTCGGAGGAGTACGGTTCGTTAGAATGGAGACACACAAACGTACAGACATTTTTATGTATATCGACTTACCTTTCTAAAATTTCACTTATGTTCTTTCTCATCTACTTGGGATATTTTCTTTTGTATTGACAAAACCCTTTAAAGATAATTTATTTTATTTTTATATTATTGTTATTTTCCTTTCTGTTTTACTATATTTTTCCAATTCTTCCCATTTCATATTCCATGGGACTGTCTTATTCCATTTCCGGTGAGAAACTTTTGATATGTCGAGTCTTCTAAGGAGGAACATTGATAGATTTTGTGTAAGAATTCACAGACAATTCTTTTAAAATGTAATGATCTATCTATCTATCTATCTATCTATCTATCTATCTATCTATCTATCTATCTATCTATCTATGTCAGTCTCTCCTTTTCTATCTATCTATCTATCTATCTATCTGTCTGTCTGTCTGTCTATCTATCTATCTATGTCAGTCTCTTCTTTTCTATCTATCTCTCTATCTATCTATCTATCTATCTATCTATCTATCTATCTATCTGTCAGTCTCTCCTTTTCTATCTATCTATCTATCTATCTATCTATCTATCTATCTATCTATCTATGTCAGTCTCTCCTTTTCTATCTATCTATCTATCTATCTATCTATCTATCTATCTGTCTGTCTGTCTGTCTATCTATCTATCTATGTCAGTCTCTCCTTTTCTATCTATCTATCTATCTATCTATCTATCTATCTATCTATCTATCTATCTATGTCAGTCTCTCCTTTTCTGTCTATCTATCTAGATATCTATCTGTCTGTCTGTCTGTCTGTCTATCTATCTACCTATGTCAGTCTCTCCTTTTCTATCTATCTATCTATCTATCTATCTATCTATCTATCTGTCTGTCTGTCTGTCTATCTATCTATCTATGTCAGTCTCTCCTTTTCTATCTATC